>BLSH010380339.1:948267-961107 GCA_018402905.1 Glandirana rugosa
GGGGGGGGGGGGGGGGGGTTCCCACTACCCCCACCCCTGTCGTGTCTTACTAGACTTCAGGTAGGCAATGAAAACTTGGTGAACTTCCATAACGTTTGGTTTGTACAAAAACAATTGGTAAACCGAAAAATTGTGAGCAAGGAATCATTCTTGATGGACAGTTAACAAGAGATGTTTATCAATGCGAATAGTGTGGAGTACAGCAGATTAAAATCTGCTATCAGAACATCAGGTTTCGTCAATGGAAAAACTTCAATGAATGCATAGTCGGAGTTCAAAAGCATATTTGCAATTGTAGATCTTGTGTGGATTGTTGAATCTCAGCAATGTCAGATAAAAAATAGATTTCATGGTACAATGCTAGCCTTGTTTGATCTCCCGCTAATCTCCAAGGCTAACTATAGTCCTGCTCTGTTATATGCAGTAGCGGAGGAGAGCCCACGCAAAGGTGTAAAGCCTGGTACACCCCAGTCTTTTTTTTTTTTTCGTTCAATCCTCTAGGTTTGAAAAAAAATCACAGCTCAGATTGGAGCCGCTGTACTAACAGTCCAATGTTAGTACAGCAATCTCCCTGCTGTGCTATTGTGTTCTGACAGGGGAACTACCCCCCGCCATAATACTCTAGTCAGCGCTCTCAGCCATTGGCTGGGAGCAGGTCAGTCGCTGGTTTTCCGAATGCCGTCTGATATCACCCGACATTTGGCCCGTGTGTACTAGGCTTCAGAGTAAATAAGTGGTTGTAGCCAATTGTCCAGAGGCCGGTCACCACCTTCCTGTGGAGTCCACACTCACCAGACCAGATGGCAGCCATTACAACAGCATGTGCGCCTGTGACTTAACTCCAAAAATCCACAGCGTGTATGTAAACTCTCCTAGTGTCTGCCTCAAATGGCACCTCTCGATGGGGTGTTGCTGGGATAAATAAAGCTCACCAGGAGCCAAGAATAATCTCTAATAGTGTAGTATTTAATGAAAGCTTGGTATATCGTGTTTATACACATGTATAGACAGCCACTGCCAACCTGGGATCATGCAGCAGCGTGACATCAGCACCAGAAACGCTGACTGACGCGTTTCATCCAATAGGATAAGCGTGCTGCTTATCCTTTAGCTGCACAGTCACAGGTTGGGGGAATGACAAGACCTGTAAGTGTTAAACTGCAGAAGAAAAAAAATCAGGTCTCCTGGCATGCCAGACAGGTCTGTGCTGTGTGGCGGAGCTGTATAAATTGCTGGAATGGAGGACAAACAATTCTTTGACAATTGCTCCCTTATATGTTTTTCATTTCTCTATATAGCTGTTAGCATGAGGTTCAACTCTAATAGTGTTTTTCGTTCACACAGTACTGTCAAAAAAGTAGTGTCATCTAAAGTAGACCACACAAGGCCATAACTGATATGCAGTACCCCTTGGCAAATGCCAGCTAGCCAGTCTGCTGTGCAGATAAACTGCCTTTTAATATGTTATGACATGGTTAAGTAAGTGTCTAATGTGTTGATAGATTCCCCTTAGAATGTAATATTGGACTGAAACCAGCAGGAAAATATTTGGGTATGTTGTACATCCAAGTAAACTGTACAGTCCTGTTTCAACGGCGCTGAGTAATAAGGAAATTAATCAGTAGGCCACTGTTTGATGGCAAATGGCACGTTTTCTGTCTGTATTTTGTCCTTGGTCCCAAAATTTAGACAAGGATATGACAGCACTATTAGTAACGGTGCATGCTACGGCTGACGTGATTTATCGTATCTGAGGAAAACGCATATGGACTTAATCAGCAAAAGGTCCTAACATTCAAATTGAGTTTTCAGAAGATGCTGGAAAGTTACTACTAATCCTTATTTCTCTTGATGGCCACAGCCATAAGAAGGGAGGTTTTATTGCTCCCGTTAAGTTTTAATTCATTTTGTTTAACAAAGAATGTAACAAGAGCATCAGAATCACCCTCATGATGGCATATACAAAAACCTAACCTTCAAGTTGAACAGGATCAGGGACAGAGTCAGGAGTTATGACCTGGATCTCAGTGCTGAAGGCTCCAGAATATACTGTAGATCAGGGCTTTTCACCTAGGGTTCCTCCAAGGTTGCTAGGGGTTCCTTGAGCAATGAGCAATTTCTGCCTCACAGATAAGTTTCCACTGACACCGTTGATCTTTTTAGCTATATCTTTAAGGGGACAATTCTTCCCAATGACCACAACTGTAAAGATCATTCTTCTCACTGACCATCACCCTACTGTATCATGAGTTATTTAGATAGTCCTCTTTGGTTGGGGTTCCCTGAGACCAGAAATTATTTCAGGCGTTCCTCTGTGTTGAAAAGGTTGAGAGAGACTGCTGTAGGGTGACCATGGATGAGCTGGTACCTCTTTGAGAATGATAGGTGAGGAAATATCTTCTTGTCCTCAAGGAACTCACCTAGTCTGAGAACCACCATTAAACTTACCCAGTGAATTTGTTACATCAGGGGAGACTTTCAAAGATTGGGTGAGTTTACAGGAGATTTTGCAACAAATGGGAAAATCCCCCTATGCAATAGTGAGCACTTCTCGTTGCTGAAGGAGCTTGTTATCAATACCTAAGGGGTTCAAGTATCACAAGTAATGCTAAATTTGTGAAGATCACTTGTAATTGCAGTCCTGTCTGTAGCCACTCCTATCATTGCAGGCATGATCTGACCACACAAATAATCTTTCCATAAATTAGCATGTCAGACCAGTTGAGTAGGCAATATCAAAGCCTGGGAACAGGTGGGGGACCTCAAGGGTGCCTTTGGCACCAGCTGTTCTCTATATGGTAAAAAATGGTGATTGGTGGGGAGAATATTTAATGGCTGATCAAGTCTTCCCCCTAAGACAGGGGGTCTCCAAAACGTCTAAATAAAGGACCAGTTCACTGTCCTTCAGACTTTAGGTGGGCCAGGCTGTGGACATTGGGGGTAGAAAAGGTCCTGGGTCCTGTGGGAAAAAATAATGCGCCGTTGTTTGCTTCAGTGGGAGTAATTGTGCCTTGTCACTGGGAGGAATTGTACCCCATCATTAAAATCCCAATCAAGCAAAACACCTCCCTCGTCCACTACACAATGCTCAAATCTGCGCTCAGTCTGCAATAATCATCAAATAGATAATATGATACGATGTGTAAAATAAATAAAATTGCAAAATTAATGTAAAAATTACATATAAAAGTGCAGCTGCTACCCAATGTTCATATAAACAGTCAAAAAGGTAGAACCATTGAATGCATAAGCCAAATGGCCATATAATGGTAAGGGCAGCGCTAGAATCGACTGAATCAATAAAAAAATCCTTCTGTCAAAATTTGTGTTGCAATGGATCATAGATCTTAGTCCTTATATCCAAAACTGCGAAGGGTGAGCCGGATCTATCTCACCAAAGTCCATCACCGCACCATGTGAATATATATAAAGGGAGGTGTATACCCCCCTATATGGAAAGACTCACCAAACGTAAGTATTTCATGCGCATCTACACTCCTAGATGTCAATTGGCGGTAATCTGCTTCCAACCAAATCCGTTCCAATCTCTGGCAATCTTGGGTGTATGGGAGCCAATAGATATTAGTTGCGCGATCTCACCTTCAAAAATAAGCGCTCACATAGTACATGATCCATGTAAACTTATTGAGTAAATACATATGTCAATAACCCCCCTTGCAGATGTGCACTTACACAAATTAAAAATGTCAACAGCGTTAAAATCAATTTCCATCAAGCATTCATGTAGACCTGGGCTCGCCGCTACACCAAAGCTCGGATTCCCTTCGCAGTTTTGGATATAAGGACTAAGATCTATGATCCATTGCAACACAAATTTTGACAGAAGGATTTTTTATTGATTCAGTCGATTCTAGCGCTGCCCTTACCATTATATGGCCATTTGGCTTATGTATTCAATGGTTCTACCTTTTTGTACCCCATCATTGGTGTCATTGGGCCCTATTGTTGGTGTCGTTGGGTGAAATTGTGCTCCATTGTTGGTGTCATTCGGAGAAATTGTACCCCATCATTGGTGTCATTAAGAGGAATTGGGCTTCTTCATTGGTGTCAGTGGGGGGAATTATGCCCCATTGTCGGTATCAGTAGATGAAATAGTTCCCTGAGGGACAGATAAAAGCGAGCAAAGGGCCACAGTTTGGAGACCACTGCCCTGTGAGGTTTCCGTCAGGAATCTTTGCCTGAACTTATTTTGGACAGCCAGATCAGAAAGAGATTGTCTTAAAGAGACACTGTGACTTTTCCCAATCAGGGCCCCGCATGCTTTCATACCCACCATGCCACGCTCCCTTCGCCACCTCTCAACTACCCACAATGGTTAACATTTGTGTAACTTTAGACCATGTTGCTCCTCATTGGTTGTCTCATTCAGTAACTGGTGGCACCAGGGCAGCTGGTAGCAATTTTCTGTGTGTTTACTGGAAGTCAACCTTGTGTTTGATAATATTGCTCCTGCTATGTCATTTTCATTTACACAGTCCTCTGTTCTAATAATCTCTTGGATCATATTTGTAATAAAGTTATTACAGTTCTCTACAGCAACCTGTAATTTATGCATAGGGATCTCTTTACTAAGCAAGCGTTTGTCCAATTCTTTAAATGTTTAAAAATCTCAGAAGGAGATCCATAAACTCTACTGTGGTTGCATCAATTTGTTCCTAAATGGGGCTGATGTAAATCTTGACTTTGCTACGTCATGTCTTGTTTTTCTATACGGTCAGCACTGGGACTTCTTGTTCCTCTGCAGCTAGACAGGATGGTTCTAACTCATTAGTGATGAGATGGCTATTTTCACTTATTGCAGGGAGCTCATGTATGCACATGGTATTTGCGGTGGGCTCATTCAAGCGTATTTTCTCTTTTGTGCAAGTACAGACTTTCTGGAGCAGTGCTCCAACCACAAGACCCAAGGGACTGAAGCTATTAGTGGCACTGAGGTTGTGCGGAGGATGCACATGCTATGTATTGGAGGGGCAGCCTACAAACTCTTGTCCCATGAAAGTTTCAGTGTCAGTGGTGCCTATCGAGGTAAAAAATGAAGGTGTTGGAGATCTACATTGTTGCTTTAACTTTCAGGTTTAGAAGTATAAACACTTCTGTGAGCATCTCACCAACCTCTAACCACAACCAGGCCACAGTGGAAAGAATCCGTCAGAGCGTGTTCGTAATAATGTAATGGGAGGAGACAACATTCACTTGTCTTTGCAGCTAGTGTTGTGTTTGGTGTCTCTTTTTGTATTTATTTTTTTGCCGAATGTTACAATAAATACCCTGCAGATTGGAACTTGTAGTTAACCACCAGCCTGCTGTGCCACTTAAACCTATTTGGACTGTAATTCATGAAGTACATCATAGCAGAACTTGTAAGTCCAAAGTGCCTCCTACCTCCTGTTTTAATGTCCCCTCAGACTATGCATCTTTATCACACCCCCTTTCTGGGCACTTCCTTTCTTATCTACATAACCTGTAAATATTGGATTTGTATCTGGACAATCATTGAAACTTACTCCTCAGATTTCTCTTTTGCTTCTATCAGTCTGCAAACACCGCCGTCTGTTTGTCAACATTTGCTAAACGATGCAAGCAGAGAGATAAGTCTCTTGTAATATGGATCAGAGCCTCCAGGTAAGAACACGTTCCATTCATGTCCCCAGCGTCTTCCAGTTAATGATCTTGCATGGTGTGCCAGTACCTGCATTTATCTGGACCATCACTGTTTAAAGTTCCAGATTTTCTTGGTTTGACTATTGCAGCAGGTGTATAATTTCAATTCAAATGTGCAATGGTTTGTGTGTGCAATGAAAGCACTCTAAAAAGTAGACCAGAGATTGATCGGTGTGTGTGTGTGTGTGTGTGTTGTCTTGCATGACATTCTGTTCCCAGGATGTCATCATGTTAGGTTCTCTTAGGTCTAGACAGTCTCCAGGACCTAGGTGGCCACTATGTTCAAGGGCTTGCATAAGGGCAGTTTGTACAGCAAGCTTTGACCAAGTATTTAACTTTCAGCAAGTAGCTTATTTGTTGCCTTTAACACAACCTTCAACTCCGGTTTGGAGATGTTGCACACTGAGGTACTTGATTGTCCCTTTAAACTTGCTGCAAGCAAGTTATGAGTAGTGCTGAAAGTTTGTGAAAGCTGTAACTTTATATAAACTAAAACAGATGCTCCCATTATGATCTGTATTTCACACCCACAAACTGGTGCTGATTGGGTCCTTTTATAGGCTGTTTGAAGTTGTCTGACAGCTTGCAGTGGATGTCCGAGTGCCTACATGGGGGCAAGGCCCCTTTTAAGGCTGGGGGTTCTGGCAGGTGACAGTTTCTTAGTCCAGCGTTTGGGTTGCCATGACAGCTGTGGGGGGGAGTGATCTTTCATTTGGTGGGTGTCCCACCTGCAGGGTTAAGATGGAGCTTTCATGGCAACGCCTTGGTGGTCAGCAGGACAATGTGGGGCCTAATTGAGTGTTTTCTGTTACTCGGCAGGCGATGAGTAAGGCGTCATGATCTGCAAGAGGTCTCCTTGGTGTTCAGTGTCTAAAAAGTATCAAATAAATCTGGGTCTGCCAGCTTTGGATATAAAGTCCTTGTCCTATTATTATTGGGGTTGCGAGCCAATACCCAGAATGGGCACTCCAGACCTTAATTCTTTGTAAAAGGATTGAATGAGGTGGAGAGACTTGGTGGTAATGTCACAATGTCTACCTCGTTCAATCAGAGAGAAACCCTTGTACTACAAGGCATTCTCTGAACGAGACCCACTGTGAATATTATGCCGCAGGGCAGCCACTCAGCACGGGACCCAGAAGACAGCGAGGATCACTGTAGTAACATTGACTACTACAGCGATTCTCGGCACGGGTATGCAATATGTATACCTACATTGGTCCAAGTTGCAAAAAAAAAAAAAATCATGTCTGGAATTCAACATTAAGGGAAAGCCCGATATTAAGCACAGGGTAGACCATTCAGCATTTAAGATTCTCTCTGGTTGTAGGTCTTACTGTTGGCCAACTGAGCCTACTGTGACATCTGATGCAATGAAGTGTGTATGTGTGTGTATATGTATATATATATATTTGTGTGTGTTACTAAGAGCACCCCTGGGGCGACTACTTCCAGGCGGCACAGACACAGCAAACTCTCTGCCTTCCCAGCCTATGGCCAGAAAACGTAGATCCATTTAAGGGTCCTTTCACACATACGGAGCGTTCATTTCATCCGTTCACATTCATCTGTTTTTTCATCCATGGTCATCAGTTTTTTTTTTTTTTTACATCCACTACCAATGCAAAAATGGATGAAAAACTGACCATTCGTTAGTTTACATCCGTTTTTCATCCGATCCGTTTTTTTTTTTTACGGATGAAAAATAGGGCTTTCATCCGTTCAAAAAAAACGGATGTTGATGGAAGCGGATGAAAACGGATGCAAAATGGATGATCATCCATTGTCATCCTTTTTTCCATAGAGATGCATTGATGTCTGTTTTTCATCCTTCAACGGATGGATGAAAAACGGACAAACGTTCCGTATGTGTGAAAGCACCCTAAGCCAGGAGGAACTGGAGATTTTAGTGCCATGACCATGTGCCTGTTGACACTGTGTGGTCCCACACCCAAGTATTACTAAGAGCACCCCTAGGGCGACCACTCCCAGGGGGCACAGAACCTGCAAACTTTCTGCCTTCCCAGCCCATGGCAAGACAAGGTAGCTCCATTCAAACTAGAAGGAACTGGGCCCATCCAGTTTTTATTGGGGAATTACTCCTGTGCCATAACTGCCTGTGGGCACCCCAGTTTCTGTTCCAGCTGGTACTATACTTCAGAGCCCCCATCATACCAGCAAGGGTACTATACAGCCAGCCATTCCTACCAAAAGGTCGGAATGACGGTGTAGCACCCCTACTGGATACAGATAACAGATACCAAGATACCACACTTGATCTTAGCCAAAAGACCTTTATATACGGTTCTGTTTTGCTTGCTGGGGTATCCTGATGCAAATCAAAACTTACGTTCCTGTCTTTGTTTTCTATTGCAAAATATATAGTCTGAAACACTTATTGTATTCAAGTCAGTGAATCAGATGAATGAACATTGCGGTTTCCTTGTCTAAGGCCAGCATGTAAATTTAAATGTTAAAGACCCCCCGGGAGATGGAATAAAAGGTGTTCCTATAGACCGCTCCACTATGATAGAATACAATTGACTCGCCCCCTCTGGCTCGTACAATGCACTCTTTATCCGAGAAATAGCCTGAGACTGAGAGGCTGTTTGTTTAGGCGTCATGTTCAGCATCAATTAAACCCATTAACCAATGGCTATAAATAGTTTGCTGGAAGTTCAGACTTGCTGGTTAATGAGTCACCTGTGTGAACACTTAAATCAGTGTGCCATTTGATAATTGATGAAATTAAAGTTGATAGGGGCTTTTGAGGTAGATGTATAATTATACGAGCCAGAGCAAAGAAACACTAATGGATTTACGTGCGGATTCCGGAATGGTTTGTGTTCCTTCTTCTTTTTTGCTAAATTTTAGATATGGTGGGGGGTGTTTTTGTGACTTGCCTGTTTCTATGATAGGCTTGCAGGAATCCAATTACATAATAGACCATAGACATCAATCCCTGACTTGTAGGAGCTTGTAAATTTGTGTCTACTACAAGTCATACACTAAGCTATATTTAAAGTTGTTCTGGGTATGGAGGGGCCTGTGAGTTTTTCCCCTTCTGTCCACAATATTGTGCTGGGTGCCCCATTGGCCAAAGCACCATCATGGGAGTGCAGGGAGAGCATTGTTGGCCCCATGTGAAGTTCAAATAGACCATCTGGAAGCTTGCACAGCGCTCCTTTTTCAGCTCCTTTGTTCCACTTACCTGGGGAAGTGTAGAGTTGTACCTAATAGAGAGCTCTTCCTAGCTCACTTCCTTAACCACTTCTGGACTGCTCATCACACATGTGGTAGGGCTGCCCGGCTGCATGAAACAACGTATCTGTATGTAGGTCCTTTCTTCTGGGTCTGGGGCGCGTGCCGCCGGTGACCTGCTCCCGCTGTGATTGGACACAGTGGGAGCCAATCAGCGGGTCCGGAGGCTGCGATGGCCGCCGGCCACCCATGATCATTCACAGGAGAGGCAGAACGGGAGTCTGCCTATGTAAACAAGGCAGATCATCGTTCTGTCAGAGAGGAAAATAGAGATCTCGTGTTTCTGCTAAGCAAAAACACATATTTGTTTTCCTCCAGATAAGCCATCCCCAACACAGTTAGAAATCACTCCCTAGGAGCACACTTGTCCCTTTGATTGCCCCTGATATTAACCCCTTCCCTGCCAGTGTCATTAGTACAGTGACAATGCATTTTTTTTTAGCGCTGATCACTGTATTGGTGTCACTGGTCCCCAAAAAGTTCGCTTAGTGTCCATTTTGTCCACCGCAATGCTGCAGTCCTGCTAAAAAAATCACTGATCACCACCATTACTGGTAAAAATATAAACTTAAAATAAAAATGTCATAAAAATATCCCATAGTTTGTAGATGCAATAACTTTTGCTCAAACCAATCAATATACGCTTATTTGGATAATTTTACCAAACATATGTAGCAGAATACATATTGGCCTAAATTGATGAAGAAATTGGATTTTTTTTTTTTACATTTTTTTAATTGGATGTGCTTTAACCACTTGCCGACCGCCCGTCGCAGCGTGACGGCGACAAGGTGGCTCGTTATCGCGAACCGCCGTCACAGGACGGCGGGCACGATAACTAGCATTGTGAGCGCGCCCGCGCGGTCACTGTGTTCGGGGGGAGCCAGGGAGCGGCTGCGGTGGACTCGATCGCCGCCGGCTACCCGCGATGGCCCCCCCGCACTGAAAGAACGGAGGTCCGTGTAAGTAAACATGAACCTCCGTTCTGTGAGAGGGGGAAGGGCTGTGATCACAGCCTTCCTCTATATGGAAGCTGTGATCACTTCCCTACCCCTGCTAGGGCAGCCCACATACAGTTAGAAGACGCCCAGGGAACACAGTTAACCCTTAGAGCGCCCCCCTGCAGGTTAACCCCTTCACTGCCAATGGCATTTACACAGTAATCAGTGCATTTTTATAGCACTGATCGCTGTATAAATGCCAATGGTCCCAAAAAAGTGTCAAAATGGTCCGTCCCAAAAAAGTGTCAAAATGGTCCGACATGTCCGCTGAAATATCACAGTACCGCTAAAAATCGCAGATCGCCGCCATTACTAGTAAAAAAAAAAAATAAAAACCCCAGAAATTAATTCTCATCATCCGTAAACGCGGCAACTTTTGCGCAAACCAATCAATAAACGCCAATTGCGATTTTTATTTTTATTTTTTTTTTTTACCAAAAATATGAGGATGAATATAAATCGACCAAAACCGATGAAAAAAATGTTTTTTTATATATTTTTTTTGGATTTGTATTTTATCAAAAAGTAATAAATTTTGGTCTTTTTCTAAAATTGTCGCTCTTCCTTTGTTTATAGCGGCGTTCAGAAATGACGCAGCGGTGATCAAATACCACCAAAAGAAAGCTCTATTTGTGGGGAAAAAAGGACACAAATTTTGTATGGGTACAGCGTGGCACGACCGCGCAATTCTCAGTTAAAGTGACGTAGCGCCGAATCGCAAAAAGTGCTCTGGTCCTAAAGTGCGAATTCCTTCCGGGGCTGAAGTGGTTAAAGCAAAAAGTAAAAAAAAAAAAATAAATAAAAAGGGGCAGACTCGATGGACTACTCAGTCTTTTTCTGCCGTCACTTTTCTATGTTTCTAATTTGTTCTCCAATTCCAGTTTGTCTAAGCACAGAGGAGACAGACAAATGGGTGAACAAGACCAGGCTCTCGGTTTACCTAGAATGAACTTATTTTAATCAACACCAAGAAAATTTAACACCACAATAGAAGCAATTCCATCCCAACTAGAACCTGACCCTGCAGAGAACATCCATGTGTGACTCATCCACTTGAAACGCATCCAAGCACCATCTCTTTGTCCTGCTCGGGTCAGCACACGCTTGTCACATATTTACTGAAGCGGGGCCCTTGTTGGAAAGGAAAAATACACAAAAGTATAACTTTAAAAAATCCACAAGTAAACACGGCTACAGAAATAGGCGCTTGGTGTTTGCTCTTCGGAGGGAAGTGTTTACCCTGATATTCATGCAAAGAGGAGCAGCGCCCTAGGAATAGACAGCAGTCAAAGGTGACTATTTATCACCAAGGTCCATGTAACCGTCTAGGAGGAATACTGAAGATCTGTGCTCTTTGCTTCATTTACTGCCAGCTTCCTTCATGGCCAATGTGTTCCCACACAACCCCTCAGAGAGGCCTGAAATAACTGAGCACAGAAGTTCTTGGAAGAAAATGATTTATTTAACCACAGAAAAAGAGAAGAGACCCAATTTGTCTCTTCTAATTCAGGTGAGTTTATGCCAAGCATGGGGGGGGGGTCTCTGACTCTGAGAAGAATGCTGCAACTGGTGAGAGACGCTGGAAACCTCAGACATGAAATATAAGAAGCGCATATCCCTCTATAGCAGGGGTGTCAAACTGGTGGCCTCCAGTTGTTGCGAAACTACAAGTCCCATCATGCCTCTACCTGTGGGAGTCATGCTTGTAATTGTCAGCCTTGCAATGCCTCATGGGATTTGTAGTTCTGCAACAGCTGGAGGGCCGCCAGTTTGACACCTTTGCTCTATAGTGTGTATCCATCCAGGGCACGAAGTTGAGTTTCTGTCTGCTGCCTCATTCCTCTGCTATCAGCATGAATCACTTCTGACAAGTTGAATAATGGTGACAGAGGAGGGACCTCCAGCAGAGTGACAGCCTCAGCTCTGTTCCTGTGTGCAGGGGCGTCTCTTCCTTCCAATCAGCTTTCAGAACTCTCCTCACTGAGCTTTGCACAGTGTAACTTTACCTCTCCCCCCCTCTTTTTACTGAACTCTCAGACAAGTCTAAAAATTCAGCACCTTGAACGGATGTAGGGAAGAGGCAGCTGCAGATAAACAGGTACAATTTATGTAGGGGGATTTGTTTCATCTCTGCATATCACTTGAGGCCAGTCACTTCACTGGGTATATGGAAGGGTTTACAACCACTCTAACCACTTCAGCCCGGAAAGCTTTCACCCCCTTTATGACCAGGCCATTTCTTGCGATACGGCACGGCGTCGCTACAATTGCGCTCTGCAACATTGTACCAAATAAAATTTATGTCCTTTTTTTCCTACAAATAGAGCTTTCTTTTGGTGGTATTTGATCATCTCTGTGGTTTTTATTTTTTGCACTATAAACAAAAAAAAGACTGATGATTTTGGAAAAAAAAAAAAACAATAATTTATTTTTTTACATTAACCTTGTTGTCTGACTATGGATTTATGTTTATCCCAAGTATGTTTGAAGCCATTTACTGTTGACTGTCTCACAACCTCTGTTGGTAGTTTATTCCAATCATCAACCACCCTTTCAGTAAAATAATACTTTCTAAGATTAGTTTTGAACTTCCCCCCAGTTAGTTTGAGGTCATGTCCCCGTGTTCTTGATTTTGGTCTCATATTGAAAAGACTGCCCTCCTGAACCTTATTCACCCCCTTGAGGTATTTAAAGGTTTCAATCATGTCTCCCCTCTCCCTTCTTTCCTCCAGACTGTACATATTAAGTTCCTGAAGTCGCTCTTGATATGTTTTATCCCCCAGACCTTTCACCATTTTTGTTACCCGTCTCTGAACTCGTTCTATTTTATCAATATCTTTTTGTAAGTGAGGTCTCCAGAACTGGACACAGTATTCTAAGTGAGGTCTCACTAAAG
>BLSH010380339.1:961946-980956 GCA_018402905.1 Glandirana rugosa
GACGACACCCGACCCTTGGTGGTACCGACCCTAGTAGTAACTGCCTGCATGTCGGTTGAAACTTTGTAAATGTGGCAAATTTACAGAATGCTGCAGAGTAGTGACATGACGTGAACTTCAGAAGACATCTACAGACGTCCAAAACGCGGCAGCAAGTTTTTTTGCAGTAGTGATGTGCGACAAGGTACGTGAGTGGTTGTGACAACAGACGGTAGATTTGCCAGAGACCTGGCTGGGCTTTGCGCGCGGCAGATTGTGAACGGTGAATGATGACGCACGTCATAGTGGCACGATCGTAGGGAAAAATATAGGGAAGAATCTATGCATACAGGATAAAACAGCCTTTTTACACAATGCAGAGGATTAACCCCTTAAGTTTCACAGGGAGTATAACAAGCATGCTATGCTGCATATAAAGACCGATTTTACTGTTGTGGGTTTAGTAACACTTTAAGGGTGTTCAAGTCAAACTGGGACATTTCATTTAACAGGTATAAAAAGGGATGCTAGCACGGTGATACTGCACGCAGTAGTAAGTGGCAAGTGTTAGACGGCGCGCGTTTCGGGTCGGTCCAGAGACCGTTTAGATGGCAGACAACAGTGTTGGTGAGTGCATGGAACAGCGTGTAGTGATGACGTTTTTTTGAACGACGGCGCAAAACCTGCAGACATCTACAGAAGACTTCAAGTGCAGTACAGTGATGAGACGTCGTAAGACATTTAAACGGTGTAAATGTTTCAAAGTTGGCTGTACGTCCGTCAATGATGATCCCAGCCATGGTGGTTCCCAGCCCACAGCAGTCATTCTTGTGAGCATTCAGCGGGTGAAACACCTGATCCTGGATAATCGGCGCATAACCTGTCATGAAATTACACAAGAGATAAATCTTTCTGATGATGAAGTGACGCAGGCTGTCCTAGGTTGGTTCAGGCGTACTGACAAATCTTTCTATGCCAAAGCTTTCCAGGTATTAAACGCTGGCATAAGTGTATAAATGTAGCAGGGGAGTATGTCGAAAAATAGATGTAGTTTCCACTCCTTGAAATTTGTTGTTTTATTCTAGAAGTCCTGTTTTGCCTTGAACGCCCCTCGTATGTATTTGGAAAAAAAACAAAAAAACGTATGGCTGGTGTTCTGCTTAAATTCATAGCAAGTAAACTTTTTTAGCGTACTAAACACCCATTGTACTGCTATAAACGCCCAAGATGTAGCCCATGTGCTTGTCCTGTGACAAGTGTACTTCAAACAGCAACCACCCAAAAGTGAAATATCCGCTTTAGGTCACGTTCCTTTTACATGCTAAAGTTTGTATCGGTGGCTTCCTGACCATTCCAGGAAAACCACCTTCAGGTTGAAGGTGGTCATAAATAGACAGCTCTCTGAGGACTGGCACTAATGGGTAAGTAAGTCTTTTTGTTGTTTCACCAGGCATCTACAGCAATCTCCTTGACTCAGCTGATGGGACAGCACTGCGCATTCAAATGAAATCTTATTATGTGTACACCATTTCCTAAATGCTGAAACGTGTCTGAACAGTGGTGTATTTCTTTTTTTGTGGAGAGAATTAAACCAAGTACTACCAGGGAGTAAAATGTGCCAGTTACTATTTTGATGTGATCACCTCAAGTGATATTGGACATTAGAATTGGGGACAGTCCCTCAAACAGCAAAGTTCAGTCTGCAGTAGTCCATCGCAACTAATCAGTAGTCATCATTTTATTGTTTTTTCATGAAGAAAAATGTGTGGTCACTAATGACAACATCAGTTAGTACATTGCGCTTACTTGGTCTACTCTGTGCCCCCCCCTAGGGAGATCTCTCCCTCATTAGTGAGAAAAAAACCCACCTTCAATAGATTTAGAAAGGGCAACACTCTGGTTTTCGTAGACTAGGGAACATTTGGAATCTTTGCCAGGTCTCTCTTGCTCTTCTGATGAAACTCATTTCTTGGCTTGAGTTTGTAGGCCTCATTTGCCGGTAAGCCACCAACCCCCACCCTCCAAAAATAGGTTTCTGGAAAAAACCTGAAAAATCATAATTTCCACAGGCAACGACAATGTACTGGTGTGTTTTTTTCCTAGCATGGGTAATGCTGAATCAAGACTTCTTGCAAAATTGTAAGGAATTCTGGATCATTCCGTCTTCTTGCATGTGTTTCTTTTGTGGGTTTTGCAATGAAATCTTCTATTTGTCTGTTTACGGGAAAGTACTGTAATGACCAGATATGCGGGGAATCCAGTCATCTCCACACGATTACTAGTATTTTAAGGCCGTGGATTTTCCAGGCAGCCAAAAGTAAATAGGGGCTGACAGCTGGGTGCAGTGACGTGTCGTAGCTTGCGGTAAACTAGTCTCGGCTGACTGGGCTGAATAGAATTTCTTGTTTTTTGAAGCGACTCTTCTCAGGTTTCTGCATACCTGTAGCACAATGTCAGAAGACACTGTTGTCACACCAGGGTCCGCGTCTCATGGGTGAGAGTCGGCATGGAGATTGACATGTGGTGGGCTTTTCATCTACCTCACTGCTTCACACCTCTGCTTCGAAATTGGCTCCAAAATTTTGGATTTGGCCTCAAGCATTTGTTAAACTTACCTTGGCTGCTTAGGGTAAGTAAGGGAGAAGGTATCTTGTGTGAAAGGGTTGTGACGCAATCATTGGGACCGATTCTTATGGTAGTGCGTGAGTGAACCGTCAAGCCATTGCTTGGATGTGCCAGAAATCACTTTGTCTTGGAGAACGCAATCTTCTGGAATTTTTTGTGTTCTTTGTCCATAAACTGAGTATGGGAAAGGATAATCTTTTGAATTAATTTTAAGGATCACTACACCAGATATGTTATTTCTGTTATGAGTGGATGCTAGTGGGCCTTACATCCCACTTCTTATTACTGCAAGGCTTCCGTAGTGGCGTCATCTGAGTTATGGCTCTGCATCTCCAACATTTTGTAGCATGCCACTATATTAGAAACAAAAACAAAGTGCAAATCAACCCTGGCTGCTGCCGGAGGTGCAGCGGAGACTTGGATTACGAATTCTAGTGGAGCTACCCTGTGATTCAGCTTTCCAGCTTACAACAAAACATTTTGGTGGACTGTCCTTCCAATGCCCAACAAATCTGTTACTGGTTAGGTTATTCTAACCATAATGCTGGCCATAGGTTATTCATACATACATATATATATATATATATATATATATATATATCATTTATTTTTATTTTTTTTTAGCCTGTGGGCTGAATGGAAAAAAACTGATTCCGCCATCCACACGGGAGTTGGATAGAGGAATCCTCCCCTCTGAGACATTGTATTCTGACAGCGGGGACGCTCCACTGTCAGAGTACACTGATCAATGGTGGCAGCTGCTGATTGAGAAAAATGTTCCATCATTCCCATTCGACAGAAGTCAATCTTTAGATCAAATTCTGTCGAGTGAAGTAGCCACATAGGGATCAAAATTCGCCTGGTCTCTGCTGAACCGGATGAATTTTGATCCATCTATGGCCAGCTTAAACTGGTTCTAAAGGTAAATCTTCTTTTCTTTCTTTTTTTTAAAATCTTTTTATTAAAATAAACATGTCATACTTACCTGCTTTGCACTGATTTTGTACAGAGCAGCTTCAATACTCCTCTTCTGGGTGCCCCAACAGCGCTCCTGGCTCCTCATCCCTTCTGAGTGCCTCCATAGCAAGCCGATTGCAATAAGAGGCACTTGTCTGGGCTTGCTCCCGAGCCGTGCTGTCTGTGTCCATTGACAAGCACAGCACAGCTCGGCCCCGTCCCTTCTCTCCTCAAAGGCCGTGGTTGACAGCAGCAGGAGCCAATGGCTTGATATCCATGGAGAGAGTGGCTGCTCTCAGGCACAGCACTGGATCAAGATCAGCCTCAGCTAAGTATAAAGGGGAGCTGCACACAGAAGCTTTTTTACCTTTTAATGCACAGAATGCCTTAAAGAAGAACTATGGTCAAAATGAAAAAATCAGCATGTGATGGAACTATACAGTCCGTTAAACATCTCACTGGTTGTTTTGCAACAGTACGGATTTTGAGATCTCTACCTTGTCCCCTGCAGCTGAAAGCTCTCATGTTCACTTCCTTTAATGAGGAGACAACGGTGTTTCCTGTGTTTCTAAATGCCTCCGTTGTCCACTTTTGCCTGCTGCCTTTCTGAAGAGACTCCAGCATGCCATCCTGACATCACTGGGGGAGGTGCTCCTCAATGGAAAGCTCTGGCATTTCAATCGCCACAGAAGTCCCGATGAGTCTCCGCCCACTGCCCCTCATCAGTGGTCCATGAAGCCCCGTCCACTCCCACCTATGTCCCACCTTTTGCCCGCCCACTGCTCTGTGTCTATACAGGCTGCTCCAGCTTGGCTTTTCTTCTTCTGTCAGTTTACCAGACAAGAACGGGTAGAGAGAAGCACACAGGTTAATAGAAAAATCTGTGCACAAACCAACCTGCAGGTAAAAACTTATCATGAAGATATTTTTTAAATATATATATATATATATATATATATATATATATATATAAAACATAAATTTACAGTTAAAACACCTTGTGCTGTTTTACATAGCACACACCCAGCTATTGATTGGCAGATGGGCGTGTGTTATGTAAAATAGACTGGGCATGATAGAAGGCATGAGGACTCATGGGAATTGTAGTTCCCTGTGGGAGATACAGATTCTAGCACAGTGAAAGGAAATGACATGCCAACTCTGCAGAACTCCTCCCACCAACACTAGCATTATCCAGCAAAGGAAGACTGGTTAAGGGGATTAGAGACCCCAATTGCAGCTATATGGTAGGAAAATAATCATTTCAGTTGTTATGTTTATTACCATGTGTAACTTTCAGGTATTTATACGAGGATTTACTAAAATGTGTATGTTGCCTTTAGGTATACTATTTAGAACAACCTTAGACATTATATGTTGAGTGGTAATTCTGCTCAATTAACAGTCATTGGAGAAGCAATTATTCCAGTTACATACATGCTCAGATAGGCTAAGCATGCAACTTAAGCTGACCACACAGTAGATTTTCAAACGAACATTCATATGAATATTCTCAGTACATTTGACGGCTTGAGGAACCTCTTTCAAAAGTACATTTGATTTTGGAATGAATAGACTTTACTGAATGAAAACCTCATACATTGTAATAAATTTGTTCACACAAGAAACATTTTCCATCCTGCTCCTTCAAATTTTTTCATCCATGAGGTCAAAATCTAATGACGATTTGAGCCCACTAATATTAGGAAATCAAACGAATGTTCTTAAAACAAAACATTTCGAACAATGTGTTAGGAGCAAGGGGAAGAACAACCAGAGACTCCATGCACCATTTCGAGAAGAAAATTGTGTTTGACCAAGGCTGGTCCAATGCCAGAGAACAGTACTTGGAGGCATCCATTGGGGTCCACTGCTACCCACAGATGAGACAAATTGAGGCAACATTCATCTCATGTCTACAAATACCTTTTAGCCTTCTAATAGCTTATGCATAAGCCAAAAGGTATCATCCTGCTTGACTGAAATACATTTGAATATCAAACGCTTGGTTTGGGAAATCTTTGTGATGACCCCAGCTTCTCATATAAGTGATCCTCATACATTTCATTATTTCTGTTCCTTGCCCTTGTTGCCAGATGCTGACTGTTTGGACCTCCAGATGTTGGCCATGCACTTAAGTTTTATTTTACAGCTGACTGCCTTCTGAGTCTGGGTGGGTGGCCTCGTAGATGGGCAGACCTTGGTGGAAATTGCAAGATCTGTTTCTCCTTAAGCTGATCACCTGGCCATATGGCTGTATTTTTATACTTCATTTTATTACCTGTGTGTGTACAGTGGAAAGAGTCTCTTTCCTTGGCAGACTTTGACCATCCTTGAGCTTGGGAATGGCCGTTCCTTGCCCCACACATAGTCCAATTGTGCAAGCAGTGCTCGAGCTGTTCCAGTGTTTATAAGAACTTGGGAAAGATTTGGACGGAATGGTACATACATTATTCCACTGTCTGTTCTTGGCCTGGCTGTGTTTGTATCACAGATGGACCATTAATTTTACATTTATTTTAAAATTCACTGTCTGCAGTGTTTATCTGGATGCCGTTCTACAGCAGCTGCCTATGTTACCGAATGCTGAGCCTCATGTAAACACTGCTGTTGAAAAAGCACTTCTCCGATGACAAATTTAACCATCCTAACAGGAAAAATACAATCATGGAAAGCCAAAGCATTTAGTAAGCAGGGAGTTGTCACG
This sequence comes from Glandirana rugosa, assembly GCA_018402905.1. NCBI lineage: Eukaryota > Metazoa > Chordata > Amphibia > Anura > Ranidae > Glandirana > Glandirana rugosa. The sequence goes on from BLSH010380339.1 coordinate 968,215, forward strand.
TTACTGGATTCTGTGTACCGGATACACTGAGGAAGTTGGAAATTAACTTGGCCAAAGTCCCCTGCCTTCAGATGTCCACAGATTTATATACAAAGTTGAAAAATCCACAGCGGGTTGGTGTTCTGACGTGCAGCATTATTACAGTGGGGCTATTGGGTAAGAATACAAGCGATGGTAAAAGTGGCCCTAGACAGGTCAGGATTGGCAGGTTATGGCACAGACTTTGACAACGCTTGCAGTACATTGCCGGTGCAGTGGTTGAATATGTAAACCCTAGCAATGAACGTCCCTTATTTGCTCCCTCTTGGTCTGTTAAATGTAACATTGAAAGTGTTTTCACAACAAAAGAGCTATAGGTGCCGCTCAGAGTTCCTCTGTCCAAATCCGGTAACTGCCACTGTGGATGCTGGTTTGGGAAGAGCCTGTGCCGGCTCAAAGCATGCAATAGAAGAAGGAAAGAACCCCCCTCCAGATGCTGCACACCAGCAACACCTGACAGTCATAAAGTAAAAGCATCCTCAGCCCAGCTCCATTCATGACTAAACCCAATGGATGGGGCAAAATGCATTGGTAGCGTGACCTGTATGTGCTAAGGCGGCTTTTACTCTGACTGTTGGGTCTTGCTGGTGAGCGACGTCCAGGGGTTTCTTTTCCTTCCTATATTAAAAGTGCTTTGCTATACTTGTTCAACCCTAAAATACAATTGATCGTGCCAGAAACCTAGTGAGCTTAAAATGTTTTATGCCTTTGCTAACTGTTAAGTTACATTTTTTTCTGCAGACTACAAAACAGTGTTGTGTAGTCTTGTCCTAGGGTGGCAATGTTGCTGCTCCATAGATGTACAGTAGTCATGAGTGAGCGTTGTCACCCTAAGGCAGGAAGTGTGTTATGGCAGGATCATGTGGTAAAAACACAACTAATGCAGCCACCATATTGAAGGGCTGGTGAGCTGCAATATATGAAATGTTAGGTCTTTGTTCTGTCTTTGAGATGGGGGTCCATCGATCAACTTTGGTACAACCAGCATGTTAGATTTCTAGCATGCGATTATTGGCAGTGGCCATAGCCTCTAGCAAAGGGGATGCACCGATACTTATACCGGTATCTGTGCCGATACAGAGTATTTTCATGAGAACTCATACTCCTGAAAATGCTACTGATTCTTTTCGGTGCAATTTGTGTCCATACAAAATGAATGGGCGCAAATCGCACTGCAAAGAAATGCATGCAATTTGAACAAGAATGTGTGTGTGAACCCGGGCTTGTCATAGTGAAGTTCACACAGGAGCGGTGTGGGAAACCTCCCTGCATGACGAATTCCACCAGTTCCGGCTCCGATCCGACTGTGGACATCTGGAGTTCTTCCTGCCTCTCCCAGGGCTTTGTTCCCCCCAGCCTCCAACGGCTCTCTTCCCCTTCCGCTTCCAATGGTAAAAGCCATCCACTGGACCCCTCCCCCCAATCCCACTGTACCAGATTGCCATGATTCCCCACTGTCAGAAAAGCCACTTCACCGGTCCAGGGATTTCGGCTTTCTCTCCTCTCCTGACAGTACGGGCTAGATGGCTTCTGATTGATCAGTGCTGTCCATGTGATGGTGCTGACCAATTAGAATCCCTGTAGTCCGTACTGTCAGCACAAGAAGGAGATGGTTCAAACCGCTGGAGGCTTGGGGGAAGAGAGCCGCTGGCGGCTGCAGGGAACAAAGTAATGGGAGAGGCAGGAGGAGCCAGAGCTGGCGGAACCTGAAGGGAGGTTTCCCTACTCCTGTGTGAACTCAGGCTCAAGTCACTATGACAAGCCTGGGTTCTCACAGGAGAGGTGGGGAAACCGCATGTGATTCGGACAGGAACTGCACCGAGTTCCTGTTCAAATCGCATGCAGTTCTTTGCAGTGTGATTTGTGCCCATTCATTTTGTACCGCAAATTATCGGTACTCGCATTCCTAGCAATAATAATTGGGTTCTCCTGGCAGGGGCGGCCCCCCCCCCCCCCCCCATCCGACAGGAGAACACAATAGCTCCCCGGGAGGGATTGCCCCATCAACACAATCAGTTGCAGGAAAGAAAATCAAATCTCATAATCTATGGCCTGCCTTAGTGATGCAAGGACTTTGAGAATAGCTGCTCCCTGCCCATACAAAGAGAACAGCAAAAAGGAGACAGTCGGGAATGGTCACGTCTACGCAACTTTAGAATCTACTTTAAAAACAAAAGAAAAAAAAAATGTGGTTTTGTTTATTTTTGTTTAATTTAATTTGTCTGCATTGACTGGGGACAAGATGGAACGAGGGGGGAATCCTTGGGATTGATAACTGGAGTGCCACTTTAAGCTCAATGTTTCATGGTTATACAATAACCTTACTCGTGGTTTATATTGGTGTGTTTGCGGCTGAACTTACAGACATTACTTGGAGTCACAATTGCGTACGAGTCACATGGCCTCTGCAAGAAAAGGAACTGAGGATGTCTGGCTATGGCAGCTCTCCTGTAGAGGCCAAGAACTGAAAGCACTTTTGTTGCACTTTAAGAAGAAATGTATATGTTGAAGCTGAAGGCTAAACAATGCATTAGTATGGTTTTAATGTTGCAATGCTTTGTGTATTGTATGTGAATACTGATCGCATGAGTGCTCCCTACCATGGCATCAGTAGCTGCAGATCTGCCCCTTGCTCTCAAGCAGCCCGGCAGTGGAGTTAGGACTTTGTCCTTCCTAGGCACACAGTGTATCTCTTGGAAAAGCCATGCTTTCAGAACAGAGGTTTACACCCTTGTGCTGTCTCGGGCTCTTCGGTGAGCTGCGTTAAGAGGTGGTCCTGCGACTCCCCCCAGACTCGGAGCTCATGTGGGTGGGGGGATGCTGATGGATGTTTCCAGTGATGAGGTAATGGCTATTTTTTACATTAGATTTTAGAGACACTGCTACTATAACAGCAGGTGAGGAATTTAATAGAAAAAGGGTCAATGGGCCCAAAAGGTTAACTGGTGTGAAGGTGACCATTCATCGGGATGGCAAACCTAATGAAACAAATTACTTTACATCTGTTAAACGTATGACGGGGTAGGCTGTACCCTTTTTTTTTATCCCTTTCCGTTACTGCGGAGATGAGCTGATTCTGATGTCCAAGTGCTATACTGAGATCATACTAAGGCTGGCCATACATGGTGCAAATTTCTTTCCTGCAACTATGGGTTGCAGGAAAGAAATTCACAGTATTGCCCCATCACCACAGACAGTGTTGACAGGGGAATCGGCAATTCTCTTCTCCCCACGGGGGAAGCCGTCCCCGCCAGGACAAAATGATTGATTGCTAGCGGCTATAGCAGCCATTAGCAATAATCGCAAGAGAATCTGGCAGGCTTGTTGTACCCGAATTGATGGATTGATCAACCAGTACATTCAGCCTGCCCATTAACGGTTTGAATCTCTGCTGGTTCCTGCTGGCCATACACTGTATGAATTTCAGCCTATTTCCAGGGAGCTAGACTAAATTCGTTCTTTGGGTGGCCCTATCGGCCACCTCCAACCCGATATCCCTCCTATTGAAAAATCACTGGAACTGAGCAGAAGATTGTTGGCTGAAAAGTGGCTGCATCCAGTTGGATACAGTTTTGAGAGCGGACAGTACTAGGTGTCCAAATAGAATAAGCAGAGTGGGAAATGCATCCATTTTGTGCTCTATAGTATGGATGAAGGAATCTGTGTATGGCCAGCATTAATGCGGTTGTGTTTATCAGACTTTCTCAATCGTTTTACCCCATGAGAACCCTTGAAATAATTTGTAGGTCTCGAGGAGCTCCTGATGAAATCAACTCATTGTTGGTCAGTGGGGAATGATCCCTACTTTGGTGGCCAGTGGGAAGGATGGCCCCTTTACAGTGGGGGTCAGAATGCTACCCCTACAGACAACTAAAAAGAACACTGGTGTCATACAGCTGGTTCTGCCAAGTAGCATTAAAGCTGGCCATAGACGGAGCTAATTTTTTTTTTTTCCTTCATTTTGGACCTTGCTTTGTACACTGGTCCAAATCATTTCATGGAGGGGGATTATGGTGTGGGGTTGTTTATCAAGGGTTGGGCTTGGCCCCTTAGTTCCAGTAAAGGGAACTCTTAAGGCATCAGCATACCAAGACATTTTGGAGAATTTCATGCTCCCAGCTTTGTGGGAAGAGTTTGGGGATGGCCCCTTCCTGTTCCAACATGGCTGTGCACCAGTGCACAAAGCAAGGTCCATAAAGACATGGATAAGCGAGTTTGGGGTGGAGGAACTTGACTGGCCTGCACAGAGTCCTGACCTCAACCTGATAGAACACCTTTGGGATGAATTTGAGTGGAGACTGTGAGCCAGGCCTTCTCATCCAACATCAGTGCCTGACCTCCCAAATACGCTTCTGAAAGAATGGTCAAACATTCCCATAGACCAGAGGTTTTCAACCTCAGTCCCCAAGTACTCCCAACAGGCCATGTTTTCAGATTTTCCTTTTATCTTGCACAGGTGCTATAAATCCGAGTCAATGGCTTGGTATTTTGGACAGCTATTTTATCTTAAGGCTGGATTCACACCAGTCCGGTGCGCATTCCAGCCTGTCTGCTGCTGAGAAGGGGCAGAGCCTCCGTTCGGCAGCTCCTGTCCGTTCTCACAGCGCTGCAGGGGGAGGGGCAGCGAGCAGGGGAAAATATCCCCGTTCAGTGTGGAGTGCATCTCCGTGTTAGATGTGCTCCTATTGAACACAACGAGCTGGGAATTCGCTCCACATTGCACAGAAAACGTGCATGTTTTCTGTGCAATGCAGAGAGCGAATGGCACCACAATGTGTTTTCAAGTGTCCTGCGAATTGGATGCGGTTTAAGCCGTATCCAATTCGCATAGGTGAGAACCCAGCCTAAGAGAAATTCCCAAAACATGGCCTGTTGGGGGTACTTGAGGACCGAGGTTGAGAACCACTGCCATAGACACACTCCTAAACCTTGTGGACAGCCTTCCCAGAAGAGTTGAAGCTGTTATAGCTGCAAAGGGTGGGCCAACTCAATATTGAACCCTACGGACTAAGACTGGGATGCCATTAAAGTTCATGTGCGTGTAAAGGCAGGTGTCCCAATACTTTTGGCAATATAGTGTATATCTCTTCACTTTTGGACAGGGTGAGGAAGTGTTTTAACCCTCGTTGGGGTCTTTTTACTTTGCCCCCACTAGGGAATTTCATCTCTCTATCATGGGGACTGGCCAGGGGCACTGGCAGAGCGTGATGGGAAATCCACAATTTGTCGCTGGGGCGAGATCTGAGTTAAAATCTTACAATGAGGACGATTCCAGTAAAAACTGTCTAAGATGGGATTTCCTCTACTGTTAAATCTCTGGAACAGGAAATTAAATCAATCCAAAAGGACACAGACAAGGGTTGTAATCACCCCCCTCTCCCGAGAAAACTGGCAAACTGAGAATCCCTCTGCAGTCTCTCTGTGTCATTATGATGAGCAGATTCCATGTTGTTGCTCCATACTGGGCTTTAGAATTGCGAAAGTCCGCTTTGTTTTGCACTCTTTAACTTTGTTGCTGTGTGATTGCCATACTGTCAGACCTGTGACACCACACTGTGCAGTCTTCCTATGGCCAGACAATGGCGGGTTTGTCAGCACGTAGGGAATGTTAATAACCCATCATTTATCTGTCTTCTCTCCATCACATCCTGTAGTCTGTGCACAGCCCGCCTCGTTGTCTTTACATATAGAAACCTTTTACAAAGCCGCACATGACGGAACATACGTGATAGAACTGTATGGTGTTCTGTTGGAATGGCAGGTTATTGTCTCTCTGGGCTCCATATTATCTGACACATAGCATGTGATGAGTCCAGGGAAGCAATGTTGTTGTCATTTATTATACAGGATTTATATAGCGCCAACAGTTTGCAGCGCTTTACATATAAAGGGAGACAATACAGCAACAATACAATTCAATACAAGAGGGTTAGGAGGGCCTTGCTCCTGGGAGCTTACAATCTAATAGGGAGGAGTTTTTTTTCTGGTAGTCCCTCCTCTAAAACTTAATTTATGTAAACTTTTTTTAGTAGAGGCAGTGCAGTGACTAAGTGATTAGCACTTCCGCCTAGCAGCACTGGGGTTTCCAGTTCTAATCCCAACCACGGCACTACCTGCCTGGAGTTTGCATGTTCTTCCCTGTGCCTGCGTAGGTTTCATCCGGGTATTTCGGTTTCCTCCTACACATCAAAGACCTGCTGGGAGGTTAATCGGCTCCTGTCTTAATTAGCCCTAGTATGTGTATGTATGAATGTGAGTTGGGCCTAGTACACACAGGCGGTTCACCGGTTCAATAGAAACCTGCTGACATTCGGCCTGTGTGTACAGCAGCCAGCCGGCTTCTGTCAGATGGTCATGACCGGAAAAGGTTTGCTGACCGGCTCCCGATCAGCACTCTCGGCCAATAGCTGTGTTCTGTAGCATAGCAGGGGAGATCACTGTACTAACATTGGATTGTTAGTACAGCCGCTCTGACCTGAGCTGCCATTTTCTTTTTCTGTTTCCCTGCTGGGTTGAACGAAAAGGGCAGGGACTGATGTGAATGTTCAGTATATATGTAAAGTGCTGCGTAATTGATGGCACTGTATAAGTACCTGTAATAAATAATACAGCAGCAACACAATTCAACACAAGAGGGTTAGGCGAGCCCTGCTCCTGCAAGCTTACAATCTAGGGAGGGGCTGGTGGAACAAAAGGTAATAACTGCGGGGGGGATGAACGGATGGGAGAAATAGAAGATTTTGGTTATGTGTTCCCTGGTGGTCTGTGGCATGAATAAGAGTGGGTACCACTGATTATTATTTTTTTTTTTTACCTTGGGAACACAGCAGACACAGCTGAGATGTGAGCGGTGATGCCGAATCTTACATGATTCACACTCTAAAGAAGAGGGTCCATTTTTACCATTGACTGTCACAGAAATTGTGTAGTATTTTCCCCAGAAGCGCGAACCTCACTTTTGGGCTTTTTCATTGGATCTTATATGTTTTACTGAAAAACTGTTAAAACACACCTGGGAGGGTCAGATATCTACAGTGGTCGGGGATCAGCAACACGGCGCTCATTTTATGGTAAAAGCAATCCATGGATTTAATTTGTCTTACATTGCTTTTTGATCAGAACTTAGGCCAACCATACACAGTGCAAATGTTTTTCTTGCAACAAAGGGTTGCAGGAAAGAAGTTTGCATGATTCCCTCATCAACACCAACAGTGCTGACATGGGAATCAGCAATGGTCTTCCCCTACCGGGGGAGGCAGGGGTGGGTGGGGGAAGCCGTCCCTTCCGGGAGAAGACAGTGATTATCGCTAGTGGCTATAACAGCCGCTAGAAATAATTGCAAGAGAATCCGGCAGGCTGGTTGTACCCAAGTTGATCGATGGATCCACTTGGTGCATACAGCCTGCCCATTAACGGTTCGCATTGGATTCAAACCGTGTATAGCCGGTTAGGGTTAAGTGGAACTTCCAATCCTTTTTCCGGATTGTTCAGACTTTCCATTGGGTTTCTGTATTTGCCATGTCCTCTATCTGTCCATTCCCCAAGCAGATGGTTGTTACGTCGCAATTGAAAAGGAACTGTAAGCATCCAGTTTCAGCAGACGTTGGCCACCTAGGGAATTGGACGGTATGGAGGCTGCTGTAAAAGAAAAAACTTACCGGCAAATTAGCTGGTCAGTGTATATTTGCCTCCTGGGACTACTGAACATCCTCAGCAATTCCTTTTGTTGGTAATGCCTAAACCCGTTGGCACAATCCTAGAGCAAGTACTAGGTATTTAAGTCTTGGCACAGTGCCCACCTATCTGTCATGTGCACAGGTCCCTGCCTGCAAGGATAACACTAGAAAACGGTTTGGGTTAGCTGGCACTCCAGCCCCCACCTTTGCTATGGAGATCGTTCATCTTTGTGGGGTATTGTGTAAATTGATTCTAGTGGATGAACTTTCCTAGAGACATACTAGGAATATTGATGTGTTTCTTCGCTCCAAGCATCAACAAGCCACAGATGCCTGGCCCAGCTTGTACATACCTCCGCCGAGCATTTGGGGACCGGCCAAACACACCATTGTTTGTTCGGATTGGAGCCAGTCCAACAGTTTAATGTATTTGCAGATATGTATAATAGGAAGTTTTAGCCATCCCCTGCTGCCAAACATTGCAGAGCCCCCGGGTTACTAATGAATTGGACGACTTCAAGCTGTCAGCCACAACACCGTCCAGAACAGACATGTCTTCTTGTTTATGTCTTCGTGTAGGAAGAGCAGACGACGCTTGTTAAAGTTATTCATGTTACTGAAACCACTTCTGCTGTAGACTTACCACAACCTTCGGCTAGGATTATCGTCTTCCTCATGTTCTGCATTAGATTGGGTGCTCATGGACATTTAAGTTCTGCCAAATGCTTGTTGGATGCCCATTGTCTTGTTCAGCAAGCTTTGCCTAACCACCAAACACTCACGGATTATGTCAGTTAGAACCTTCTGTACCTCTCTGATGGGGAAATAGGAAGTATATTTTCTTATATTTTTGCCTCACAGTGAGAGTTGTGGGGAAAATGGTTGCTAAATGGCTCTCAAATGCCTCCAACACTTCCCAGACCCTTCCAGTTCCAATGAGAACATCTGTTGCCTTTCACAACAAAGTAGGTGATAATGGAAACATTGTGTCTAAGGGAGTGCTTCCTAAACACCACTGTGACCTGCTGGGGAGATTTTCCTTCACTTCCTGTCCTGGACACGCAAAAGGAAATAAAAGGAAAGCTTCCCATACATAGTAAGATCGTTGTCATTGGAACAGGTGTCCCCATTGGATAATTTACCGTCGCCACCTACCCTAAAATTTTAGGGTTTCCCCTCATTTTTTCCCCTGTTTTGGTGAACAATAAACAAGGGAGGGGGTGAATCTCCCAGGCAGGGGCACAGAAAGCTAGGGTCCAACCCTTCCCTACTAAATAATTATATTTCACCCATGTCTGAAGGATACCATGATGCCATGCCTCTAAAGTACTATGAGGATTGTGTTTTCTTTCCTTACAACCCTTCCCTAGTTTTGTTTCTTTGTTTTTCTTTTTTACGTTTTGAATAAAGTTTTGCCTTTTTTTGAAACATTTAACCTAAGAATAACATGTGAAATATGTTATGTACTTTATTTATCCAAATGATACTAGTGTTGCCAAAACCTTTAATGGAGGACTGGACATCCTATAGTTAAAAAAAAAAAAAAAAGTGAAATGAAAGAATGTATGTGGGTAGATATGTCTCCTCCTCCCACGTTCATCTCCAGAGCTGCTCCCATCCTCTGGAACTCTCTACCCTGTTCTGTTCGGCTGTATCCTACTCTTTCCACTTCTAGGTGATCCCTGAAAACTCATCTCTTCAGGAAAGCCTGCCTTTAGCTAATAACTGAATCTTTTTTTTCCACCAGCTCCTCCCTATTAGATTGTAAGCTCCGTAGAGCCGAGCCCTCCTAACCCTTTTTTATTGAATTGCATTTTTGCTTAAAGCGGAGTTCCACCCAAAAGTAGAACTTCCGCTTTAAGAGAAGGTGACCCCCTGACATGCCATAATTGGCATTTTTTTGGGGGGGGGCCATGGTTTTCACAGGGTCCACGGTCCACTTCCTCTCCTGGCGCCAGAAGGAAGTTCACCTTCCCCCCCCTCCCTCTCAGCGATCTTCTGGGACGCGTCACAGGTCCCAGAAGATAAGCCGACCCATTCACAAGCCGCAGCGTGACTCACGCATGCGCAGTGAGCGCCCGGCTTTGAAGCCAAAGCCAGGTGCCCACACTTGTGATGCCGGCGCCGCCGAGGGGTGGGGGAGACCATCAAGCCCTCGGGTGGCCGCATCGCTGGAACAAGGGACAGGTGAGTGGCCGATTGTTAAGTCAGCAGCTACCCTTTTGGTAGCTGCTGACTTTTAACAGGGTGGAACTCCGCTTTAACTGTCTCCCATTATATTGTAAAGTGCTGCGCAAACTGTTGGCGCTATATAAATCTTGTATAATGGTATGTACATGCTAAAAGCTATGAGTTGTACATACACAGGCTCACTTTCCTGCTTTGTAGTGCTACGCAGTGATTGTGCTTTACTGCGTGTGGCTGCTCAGTTGGAAATGAGGGAAGTGATTGCATATTAGGCCTCATGCACACAGGACGTTTTTTGACTGTTTTACAGCAACTGCTTTTAGCTGAAGATGTTTTTTTCTACAGTCAATATACCCTCCATCATGTTATCCTATGGCCTCATACACACGGCGTATTTAAAAAAATAAGCAAAGCGCCAGGCCCGACGTCAGGGAAAAATCAGCATTTTTTTCGGCGTTTTGCATTGGCGTTCGTGAGTGTCAACATCAATAGGCGTTTAAAAAAACAAAACAAAAACATTCCTCTGCTATTTTTTTAACCTAAAAACGCCGGCGTCAAAAACGGCGGTTAACGACGGCACGGGGTTAGTGAGCGTTAGTGAGCCAAAACCTTACAGCCCTGGAACGCGCTGGCCGTGGGTTCTACATTCAGCTCACTAACACCGACACCCTCTACAGCTCAAAAACGTCTGCGTTTTTATGGGGCCGTTGAATAACATGGAGAGCTGCAAAAAATACCAAAAAACGTGGCGTCAAAAAAACGCCCGTGTGTATGAGGCCTTTGTGTTCATGCACACATAGGCTGTTATCAACTGTCTTTTAGCAGTGACGTTTTTGAGCTGTAAAAAAAAACCCCAAGATCAGAGGGTTCTGAGAGACGTTTTTCAGCTGTAAAAATGTTCAAATGCTCAAAAACGCTCAAAAATGTTGATCCCCCAACGTTTTTGGACGTTTTAGATCAATTGGAAAGAAAAAAAAACGCACAAAAACACCGGTAATGTAACGCTGGTAAAAGCTGAAAAAATCAGTGATAAGCTACTGACGTTTTTTGGACTTTTTCTGTCCTGTGTGCATGAAGCCGAAGTGTAAAGGTTCCTCTACATTCATCTACAAATCTGTTTATAAAGTACAATAACAATATAGAAGAGCAAGGTGCCAAAAGAGACAACTGGTGTGAAGGTGGGCATTCATCAGGAGAGGTTGCCCAATTAAACAAATATAGGATTTATTATTAAAAGAAAACAAAAAAGACTGGGTGGGCTGTAGACAATAAGAGTCATATCAAACCCTTTCCCTTGTAAGCGACCCTCTTACTCCTCACAGTACACCCCAGAGTACGGTTTTCTAAGCCTCTCCCAGTACAAGATTTTTCAAGGCTTACTTCCTTCACTGAGTCACCGAGGGCATATCTTTCTTGTAAAACATTGTAAAATAAATTCCTCTGATTGGGTACATTTCCTGTACCTGACCTGGCCATTGTGTAAGCAGTGCTGTCATTGATTTTTACACCCCATTATAAAACAACATCTCTCTTTCCCAATGGAATTCTAACAACTAATCAAACAAAAATATTGATGTTGTAATGTTATTTTGTTGCATACAGTGTAAATAAAACTATGGAGGTTCATAACTGTGTCCACCATCATTAAAAATCCCAGCCCCCATACCAGTTGTGTGTGGTGGGAAGTAAACTTTCTGCTCTGGTGCTATAAGGACCATCCAGGAGACTTGCATGATCCTTTTTTATACAGTATTACTAGTCAGACATATAGACATGTTTGTCGATCAGTGTTTTCTATTGACTGACAAAGTATAGCGTGATTATTGATTTTAATCTTTTTGTAATCTCCGGAATTCTTGTCTTGTAGAACACATCCTGGAGGAAGTTGAAGAACATGGTCCACTGGTCGCCCTTCGTGGTATCCTTCAAGAAGCATTATCCATGGGTCCAGCTGGCTGGACATGCAGGTAACAGGAAACGTCCCCTAAATCTGTCAAATGTCGTTTCCTCTGTCAGAGGATGAGATTAAGTGTTAAAGTCGTACTTCCTGCTATCTATCCTAGTAGGTAGGATGAATCGCCCACAGAGTTCATAGTATTTTATGACATGTTCTTTCAGATATTTGTGGTGATTTTAAAAATAGGAAGTATTGTTTCCATATAGAAATGTTTCTTTTTCCCAGTGAAGCATGAATAAAGGTTTGGCTATTGTCAGGAACTATGAATCAGAGTGAGACAGAAATGCAGAAAAAATGACACCTTTTAATGTAATGGTAAACATGGTACAGATCAGTAAACCTAGTCAAAACATAAGCCAGGGATCAGAAGCCAAAGCGGGTAGTCAGACAAGCCAGTAATCAGGAAACCAGAGATCGGCGTAGTCAGAGGCAGAAGAACAGGAACCAGAAGGGATGTCAGCCGGGCAAAGGCTTTCTCAGGAATACAGCAGAGAAACTCCAGATATGTTGAGCAGGCGAAGAAAGAAAAGGAATGAACAAGGCAGTTTAAATAGCCAGAAGGAGCTGGCTGTAGGCGGGACTGATGAGCAGATAATGATAACCATGTGAGCCACTAAGGTATTAGTGAGTGCTGACAATTATCCGACAGCTGAGCACAGAGAAGAGAGCTGCTAAGAGCCCAGCCCTGACAGTTATAGAACCCACTTAGTGCAGCATTTCCAACACTCCAGCCCTCTGTGATGCACTGGTTCTTATGGGAGTAAAGCCTGGTACACACCACTAGTTTTTTTTTGATCCAATAAAAACTGACAGCTCAGGTAGGAGCTGCTGTACTAACATCGGATTTCCTCTGCTGTTCTATTATGTTCTGCCAGGAGGTGGG
>BLSH010380339.1:980966-1021991 GCA_018402905.1 Glandirana rugosa
TGTTCTCTTGTGTTCTGACAGGGGGACAGCCCCCCGCCAGAACACTCCAGTCAGTGCTCTCAGCCATTGGCTGAAAGCGCTGACCAGGAGCCGGTCGGCAGACCTTTTTCGATCATGAGCCTTTGACAGAAGCCGGCTCGGCTGCCATACACACAGGCTGAATGTCGGCCAGTTTCTATTGAATCCGCCGACATTTTGCCCGTGTGTACTAGGCTTAACTACTCCCAGTGCAGGGCTCTATATCCTGAGATTCAGTTTTTACTGCTCACATTGCTAATGCCCACTCTGCTTCAGGAATCATTGACCTAGACCAAGGGTCTCTAAACTTTCTAAACAAAGGGCCAGTTTATAGTTCTTCTGACTTTAGAGGGGCTGGATTGCGGCCAGTGGGAGTATAAAATGCCCTGGCATCAGTGGTAGTAAACAATGCCTCATCTTTAGTATTTGGGGGAGGAATAGTGTCCCACTGTTGGTGTTCGTGGGAGGAATATTGCCCCAACATTGGTTGCATTAGGAAGAATATTGCCTTATCGTTCGTTGCATTGGGAGTGCCCCATCCCTGGTATCAGTGGGAGGAATAGTGTACCATCATTGATGTCAGTAAGAGGATTAGTGCCTCATAGCTGGTATCTGTAGGGGGATAGTGCCCCATCATTGGTGTCAGTTGGAGGAATCATGTCTTATCATTGGTGTCAGTGGGAGGAATAATACGCCAAAAGCAAGCAAAAGGCTGAAGCTTGGAGACAACTGACCTAGAGAAACAAAACACACCAGGAAATAATATATTGGAATGGAGGATGGGGTCAATGTATAGGGCAGTGTACACTATTGACCTATGACTGACACCCTGCAGGCAACTTCAAGGCCGGAGAATACGGGAAGATCCTGAAGAAATTTTGCCAGTGTGAACAACAGTGCCTAGAATGGCTGAACCGGGACACGCTGCGGCCCTTTGTCCCTGGATACTACGGAGTGGTGGAGAAGGAGGGCGAAACCTACAACCAGATGGAAGACCTATTGTCAGAGTTTGACTCCCCCTCCATTATGGACTGTAAAATGGGTGTCAGGTGAGTGTTGCATGAGAGGATTTCTCATTATTTATGGGCTCAGGCGTGTTCAGATCATACCCGCCAGGAAACTGTCACTGCACACCGCCAATCATAGGCAGCGTGTATGTATGGGCAGCTGCGGGCCAGGAAATTCCTCACTGCCTATGATTGGTGGTGTGCAGTGACGGCTTCCTGGCAGGTATGATCCAAACACCATTATATGGTCCAGCCATACATTTGAGACATTTTTAGATGTTTATTTTAGGCATCTTACCCCAGAAGTGGCATTTCAGTATTGTCAGCTTACTGTTTTCTTCTGTCTCTGGGGGCTGCAGTGGTCAGAGATCTTCTACAAAATGAATAGTTCTGATTAAAAGCCATTACAAAACCAAATGGCGGTGCCATTCTCTCCTCAGGGATTCTTCCTAGTGAGAGCCACATCCTTACATTGGCCTTCTACGTTGGAGGGGTGGGGGTGGGAGGCAGGGAATATTGCTGTAATCCAAAACACATTGGTGATTGAGCCCACCAAGAGGTGGATTCATAATTTTAAGTGGCGTTGACCTTTTTAAGATTTGACTGCTGATTTTCTTTTGTTTCCTGCTCAGTAACCACCACATGTATGCTCAGTTTTTTTTCCCTTAGGTCTTGTATATTACAGCTGGCTCCTAGCTTTACTCCTACCGCCACTTTAAAGCTTTGGGCCAAAACTGATTTGGTGCTACTATATCACTACACTGTGGAGAGAACACAATGAATGGTTCAAGGAAATGGGCAGTTTTAATTGTTTTGTCTGTATTTTTATTACAGAACCTATTTGGAGGAGGAGTTGGTCAAAGCCCGGGAGAAGCCCAAGCTCAGGAAGGACATGTACGAAAAGATGATTGCGGTAGACCCAAGCGCACCAACAGAAGAGGAGCACCAGCAGAGGGGCGTTCTAAAACCCAGATATATGCAGTGGCGAGAGACGCTGAGCTCCACCGCGACACTGGGCTTTAGGATAGAGGGCATCAAGGTAAGTCGGACAGAAAGGGTCATGCTGCCCCATGCTTCTAACATATAATCGACACATAGTGGATGTGGGCAGTTTGTGCAGCAAACCAATACAGGCGGTCCCCTAGTTACAAACATCCGACTTATGAACGACTCCTACTTACAAACGGAGGGAGACAACAGGAAGTGAGAGGAAATCTGCCCCTAGGAAAGGAAATTCACTCCTGTAAGAGTTATTATAGGAAAAAGGTGTCTCCAGTAATGCTTTATCACCAAGGTTTTTTTCCACTACAACCCAAAATTTTTAAAATCCAATTATCATTGGGACATGAAGTGAAGTGAAATCTTCTGAACAGAAACAGACCGCAAAACAAACATTACAGGGGTGTTAACCCTTCCCTATGCTATCCAAAAAGCTTAAAAAATATTTTTTTTGGCTGAAGCTACACTTTAAAAATGTACCTGTTCCCACTTATAAACAAATTCATCTTAAGAACAAACCTACAGTCCCCATCTTGTTTGTAACCCAGGGGCCGCCTGTATCTATTCCATGATTTCTTTAGAAACTATTAGAATGATACAGTGGGACACCCCTAGCGCCATGAACTAATAATGATAATGGCATATTGGATTAATTACCCCTAGGACTAGTATATTAAAGCGGTAGTAAACCCGCTGCTAAAAAAATAAATAAAAAAAAATCCTGCAAGACAATAGCATAATATGTTAGTATGCATCACATACTAACATATTATGAAATACTTACCTTAGAACGAGGCCCCCGATGCCCGAGTCGGTCAGCGCTAAGGACGCTGACATGTTGGTCCTCTTCTTTCTTCCGGGTACGCGGCTCCGGCGCTGTGAGTGTCCGGAGCCGCGTGACGTCACTCCCGCGCATGCGCGCGGGAGCTCTTCGCTCCGGCAGCCAGCTCTGAGTTGCCGGCCGCCTCGGCCGGATCGTCAGAGCGCATGCGCCGCTAATGTCAGCGGCTGCATGCAGGGCGAATATCTCCTAAAGCATGCAGGTTTAGGAGATATTCTTTTTACCTACAGGTAAGCCTTATTATAGGCTTACCTGTATGTAAAAATAGCTTTGGGGGTTTACTACCGCTTTAACTGTGCTTTAATGGGTTAGACTGCTGGGACCAGATAATACTAACAGCCTTGCATGCTAGAACATTTCAAGAACTGGAGTGTAATAATGACAGTAATGTAATAATGGATGGTTCAGTCCAATGTAGGTCCAGAATAGTGACATGATAATAGATCAGTCCCTCCTGGGGCAAGAATGTAAAAATGACAAATGGTGACAAAGTGGGTAAATGTCACATATGAATATTTCTGATTGCAGAGAGCCGATGGGACTTGTGACACAAACTTTAAGAAAACCAAACACAGAGAACAGGTGATGAGAGCGTTGGAAGACTTTGTAGATGGCAATAAAAATATCTTGGTGAGTAGAGGTGGACCTCTTTCCCCCTTTATTGTAGCTATGCTTTGTGTCTTCTCTGCAATGTGAACCAGTGGACATTGTAACAACCTGGTTTGTTTATTTGCAGAGGAACTATCTGACAAGATTGAAAGAACTGCGTACAGAGCTGGAACGATCAGAGTTTTTCAAGCAACATGAGGTAATTATCTACTTATATCCCACAATTTATATTCACTATATTTTTCCAAATATTGTATGCAGACTATGCAAGAGCATTTCATACAGCTAGGCAGCACTGTAGTGGTAGCACCTTGTGTATGTCTCATTCTGGTCTTAAAGTATATTTACAGCAAAAAGATTTTTTTTAAAGATTGAACAGAAAAGGGAAAGGGTTAACAGCTTCTTTTTTTTTTTTGGCGGTGTTCCATTGAGATTTTCCTTCACTTCCTGTCTTGAGGCACAAAAGGAAGTGAAGTAATGTCCACTTTAGTGGTCACCAGGACATAGAGAGGGTGAATCTCCCCAGAGGGGGCACACCAATAAAAACTTGATAGGGGTTCTAACTCTATTCAATACTGGCCCCACAAACACTTTTAATGCATATGCAAGGAAAGATGTCCATGCCAAATAACTTTGATGGCTTGTTGCATACATATTGAACTAATTAAGAGAATAGTCTGTGCTAGCTGTTTTGGACAATGTGAAGTTGATCATTCACATGCTGCAGCAATTTGAATCCCAAAACTTCAGAAATCATTGTTGAAACTGACTCATTGCTTGGAGTATCTGGGTCTAGTCCTAGACACACATAGGCCAGAGATTTCCTTCCTCAGGAGAATCTTCGGGCACACCACTCTCAGTTTCAAACTCTCCAGTCAAGGAGCTGTCCACTCTCAACTTTTCCATGCTGGTCCTAGGTTGCAAGGTCCCATTTGGCCAGTTTCACTCTAGATTTCTATATCAGTGTTGTGTGGGACAAGTTGATCCGGTCTCTGGACAGACCGATTTCATCTTTCACCGAGGACCAGGTTGTCCCTTACCTAGTGGCTTAGGAATCCACATCTGGAGTAGGAAGTCCTTTCTTCCCATTTTTTTGAGGATCCTTATGAAGGATGCTTGAATGTCAGGCAGATGAGTAGTCCTGGGCACCCTGTCTGTGCAGGGGACTTGGTTGTCGAACGATTTAGTTGTCTCTACAGCATTGGATCATCCTACTGGAGAGTCATCCTATCCGGGCTTAGTTGGACAATGCCATGGCACTTAGGTACATCAATCGTCACAAAGGTACCAGAAATCTTGCAGCGCCAAGAGACAGATCAGGTCCTCTCCTCGGCAGGACTTTTCATTCAGCTTTCTCAGATGTCTACATTGCATTCAATGTATAGACAGTTGGCAAGCAAACGTTTTCCACCTCCACCTGGGCCCGGAGGAGTGATCCCTACATCTAGAGGTGTTAGAACAATGAACTTAATGGGTTTGCCCCCAGATACAGAGATCGTCTAGTAGAGGCAGTGGATGCTCTTGTGGCTCTGTGTGTGATCAGTACACCCTGATCTATGCCTTTCCTCCCCTGCAACTTCTTTCTCATCTGTTTTGCAGGATGAAGCTGGAGGGAATTGCAGAGTCACTCAATGCCTTAATGGCATTGTTGTTTGAAGCCCTAGGTTCTAAGGGAAAGGATTCTAAGTCTGTGGTTTTTACGCTGCCAAAAGCTAGGAAATCCACTTCTTGATATGTCCATCATTAGGCATGAAAGGCATACTTCACTCTGGGGTGTAAATAACAAAGCTTCCAACTCAGGAGTTCTTTGGTGGTACTAATTGTCTCCTTACTGCAACTGGTTCTAGACCAGCATCTTCTATTCTGTTTAAAAGACTGTCGGCCTCTCTTTGATTAAGTCCTTGGTACAGGGGATTTCCCATGCAGTTCCCCCCCATCAGTTCCCCTGTGTGCGATCTCTACTTTCACCCACAAGGTGGTGTTTCTTGTAGCCATCATCGCTGTGAGAGAGTGTCTGTCTGAAGTGGTGGCCTTAGGATGCAGAGAACCATTTCTTGTTCTGCATAAAAACAAGGTGGTGTTGAGACCCAGGACTGTCTGTGTCTAAGGTAGTTCACCTTTCACCTCAACCAGGACATTGCTTTTCGGACCCTCTGTCTGACCCCATTCACCACAAGGAAATTTCCCTTCATTGTCTGGATGTGGTTTAGGCTCTGAAACTCTCTCAGCTACTTCTTATTTCAAAAAGATCAATTCTCTTTGCAATCTTGGATGGACCTTGTAATGGTGCAGAAGCTTCTTGTCCCACCATTTCTAGGTGGCTCAGACAGGCCATCGTCCAAGTTTATGATCTCATTGATGGATCAGGTTCCACACGTTCTCATTAAGGCGCACGCTACTAGGTCTATGAGAGCTTCTTGGACTTTTCAGCATCCAGTGACTGTTTCCCATGTTTTAAGGCTGTGACTTGGTCTTTTGTTCACACATTCTAAGTTCTACTAGGTAGGAATTGCGGCCTCATTGAAAGCCAGTGCCAGGGGTAAGGTCATCAGGCAGTCCATGCTTATTGGAGTCTCCAGTTTTCTTGGGCCTGTTAGTGGTTGTTTGTGGAGTTGCTCACCCCTCAGTTGGAATACTGTTGGAGGTTTAAGCCCATAGTCCTATATTTATCTTGGAGTCCATTGAGCAACACAAGCCCCGCCCCCTGTGTTTGATCATACCCTCTATGTTTATGATCATGCTGTTTGTACTGCTTTGCTGTAAAATGGAGGCATGTTTGTAGTGGAAAGGGTTACCATTGGCTGGCCTAAAGTTTGTTTGCCAATGTCTAATGCTCCTAAATGTGTCAGTATAACCCAAAGGTTTATGACTTCCTGTTTCTCTTAATGGAGTCCATAAATATTATTTTCTAGTGAGTACAACAATCTTGTTTTTTAAAGGACTGCCATGCCCCCTCCCCCGTCCCCAATTGCACCTAAGATGCGCATGCATATATATGTAAACAACACCAGTTGTGCAACGCATATTAAGTATCCCAGTGTAGCCCAGAGTAAGTGGAATAATTCCAGGATCACATTAAAAGTTAATTTCTTATTTGATGAGCTGAAGAAGTGTAGACTATGGACAGTTTTTGGCATTTTTTTTTTCTGTTCGGAAACCTCTATTGTTTTGGCAGTTTGAAGTACATTTGTACATGTATGTATGTATGTATGTATGTATGTATGTATACAGGCGGTCCCCGGGTTACAAACAAGATAGGGACTGTAGGTTTGTTCATAAGTCGAATTTGTTTGTAAGTTGGAACAGCTACATTTTTTAAGTGTAGCTTCAGCCAAAACAAATATTTTTAAGCTTTTTGGATAGCATAGGGAAGGGGTAACACCCCTGTAATGTTTGTTTTGCTGTCTGTGTTTCTGTTCAGAAGATTTCACCTCACTTCCAGTCCCAATGATAATTGGATTTTGAAAATTTTGGGTTGTTGTGGAAATAAACCTTGGTGATAAAGCATCAGTGGAGATCCCTTTTTCCCATAATAACTCTTACAGGAGTGAATTTCCCTTCCTAGGGGGAGATTTCCTCTCACTTCCTGTTGTCTCCCTCCGTTTGTAAGCAGGAGTCATTCATAAGTCAGATGTTCATAACTAGGGGACCGCCTGGGTATATGGCACATTTGACAACTCTATATTGTAAACATATTGTAGTTGTATGTTTGTTAAAATGATTCTTGCGATTGCGCACAATGATTGTTTAGCTGTCACAGCTCCACTTCCTGTGGAACACAATCTAACCTCAAGGTTACCATAAAACAATAACAGAACACAAATGTTTATATAACCACAATAACCAGCGCCACCCCATATACATCAAAAAAGTGCAAAATAATGTCCATAAAAGTCCATATATAGTAGTAATATATATATTCAACTGTAAAGTGACTTCAGTGATAAAGTGACAGCAGTGCTCTTCAGTACTTTGTTAACTTGGTGCAAAAAAGTGCAAAACAGGTGCCCGGTGCTGAAACCCCTCTTGTATCCCCACTCACCCCAAGGTGTGGACCTACTGCTTTGCAGTCAGCAGGTCAGCAGAGCAAAGGGTAGATAAAGGTGGTTTGGAGCCGGGCACTGGAGCAGGTGGGCAAAGTAGTAATCCCAAAAAGATCGTTCCTTGGTAGGCTCAAAAAAACACAGGAACACTCATAGTGTAAACCGTAAAAAATTCACACTTATTGCGCAGAAAGTAATCTACTTACAAGATATTCCATCAAACAACCGCATGTAATCAATAATACACAGCGTGGTGTCTGGTGGACACGCATCCGTTTGTCTCCCCCGCCGGCGGACGTGACGTGGATGGCTGCGACAAGCCGGAAGTGACGTCAACACATTTCGCTCCCAAGATTAGAGCGTCATCACAGTCCGTGAATTGATTACATGCAGTTTTTTGATGGAATATCTTGTAAGTAGATTACTTTCTGCGCAATAAATGTGAATTTTTTACAGTTTACACTATGAGTGTTCCTGTGTTTTTTTTAAGCATACCAAGGAACGAGATTTTTGGGATTACTACTTTGCCCACCTGCTCCAGTGCCCGGCTCCAAACCACCTTTATCTACCCTTTGCTCTGCTGACTGCAAAGCCGTAGGTCCACACCTTGGGGTGAGTGGGGATACAAGAGGGGTTTCAGCACCGGGCACCTGTTTTGCACCAAGTTAACAAAGTACTGAAGAGCACTGCTGTCACTTTATCACTGAAGTCACTTTACAGTTGAATATATATATTACTACTATATATGGACTTTTATGGACATTATTTTGCACTTTTTTGATGTATATGGGGTGGCGCTGGTTATCGTGGTTATATATGGATTAACAGGTTTACCTGAGTTCTCAGCAGCCCCCTGGTGGTAGATTATATTATTTACCCTTTTAATAATTATTATTTTGTTTAGAGCATTTATTTATTTATTTCATCATTAATATATTATCTATTTCACTATATTCACCATATTTGTTCCAAGGCGCAATTGAATACTTAGTTTTTTGGAGAACACAAATGTTAGAGTGCTTTTATTACTGACAGATGGCAACGTATGTAAAAGTGAATAGTGGTACAAAGTGAAAAGTAAGCGTGTCTCATCATAAAGACCAATCTTGCTGATCTCTTCTCTGTGCAGATTGTCGGGAGTTCTCTGCTCTTCGTCCACGATTCCTCAGAACGGGCCAAGGTTTGGATGATTGACTTTGGGAAAACCTCTCGCCTACCAAACAAGCAGACACTAAATCACCGGGTGCCTTGGATGGAGGGGAACCGGGAAGACGGGTACCTGTGGGGCCTCGACAACCTCATAAACATCTTCTCTGAGATGGTTCAGGACTGAAATACTTCAGCTGTACAGACTAGAGAATGGCTTTGGTGTGAGCACAAAATGACACCAGCACTCTGCCCAATGGCAACGGAAATACTGGCATAAAAAAAACCCTTGTGGATGCTGAACTCTCCGGCTCATGTCTGGGCTGCAGTGCCCACATCTGTATTGTAAATTGTATTATAATTTTATTTATGCTTTTTGTAGCCTCATAGAAACACAACACTGGAAACTGTACAGTTTAATGCTGAGGGAAGTGTACCTCTCCGTTCTTTTATAATTTGTATATATATATATATATTTTATTACAATTTTACAAACTGATTTTATTCTGTATTTTATATTTTTAAACTGTTCAATAAGACAGAGAATAATTTTTACCTGGTTTAGACGGAAAATATTATTTTTCATCCTTTTTTATTAACCAAAGATATAGAGGCATATGCAGCATTTTAACCACATAAGACCCAGCAATTGAAACGCTGATGATTGGTTAGATGTTTTGCTGTGCTGTGATTGGTTTGGGACCATAGTTTACTTACTTTAATACGGACTTTTTTATACACTGTTGGTTATATTTAATAAGAGTGAAAAGAGCAATGCAGTAAACCATAGCAGCCAATCAAAGTAGACAATTAGTGTAGCCAAGCTAATACAAACCAATGTATGATTTGTTGTTGTGGGTTGATGCATGGTTTCTCACACTATAATTTCCTGTACCCCCTTCCCTTACATTCAAAGTGTGAAGTCCTATGTATCCAAGTGTCTGCAGGAACTGCTATCTGTGTTTCCCAAACCAACCTCCATTTTGTATTACTACTGCATGAAAGGGTGAAGGTGATTGGCTCCATGGGCACCAGTGACATTGATTCTAATAGATGCTTTCCTGTATGAGACTGATTGGTGCATTGTGAAGGAAAAAAATAGGCTATAGGAACCTATAACCAAAAATGTTTTTTTTTTGCAATGCACCAATGCAATGAATAGGCACCTACCTGCCTATGCCAACCGTACATTCCAGATGGGTGCTGTCAAGGAACAGTCTTGCATTCCCTTAATTATATCAAGGAGCCATTCACATTGGATAAGTCAAATCGTGCATGCTACCCTTCAATGCCAATGTCCTCAGCAGTCCCAGCATGGCCATCACTATTGTAATGGCACCTCAATATCTCTGTATTCCTGTGTATGGGAATTAGAAGAGTGCCATATGCTTGCTCTCTATAAATACAATGAGTGACCAACAACTCTGCTGATTTATGAAATCTGAATAAAAAAAAATGCCCACAGCACTGTATTTGTACTCAAAAGCAACCAACCAAAATTAAAACAAGAGTTCTTATTGGTTGATTTGTGTAATTGTTCAAATTTTGTGCGCATTTTCGTTTCTACAAATCATATTACTTGGCCCAAAACTGTAGTCAGGCCTGTGCTGTGCAACTCAGAGTACATAGAATGCTGGAGTACCAAGGTGCGGATCTGAGCACAGATTTCCTGAATTCAGAGGTGAAGGTAAGCTGTACATTGCAGTAAAACCATTTATTTAAAGCAAGCCTGTTCTTGGCCATCTCATACAGTAAAGCTGGATACACACTATACAATTTTCTTTAGATTTGTCAAAACCATATAATATGAGTTCACACCTAAACACTTTCAATTTGTATCCAATCAGGCAAGCCCTTACACTACGTAGTTGAAGGTAAATCTAAAGGAAATCGAACAACAAAAGTTGTATAGTGTGTATCCAGCTTTACCCTGTTCCTTGTGAATTCCACATGGTCTGCACTGGTGCTTTATCCTGCCATCTTCCTACAAGCTTTAATATGAGAACATGGGTGAGCTTGCTTGCTGGACTTCCCCCTGCTCTTTCGGAGCAGAACATGTTAACTGTTATCCCATCTAATGTGACCTGTCTGTGCTTAAAGACATAGTGTACCTAAATAGGTGCAGTCAAATGTTTATATATATATATATATATATATATATATATATATATATATATATATATATTGACTGCACCTATTTACATATGCACTGGGTGCATGGTAGCCAATCAGCTTATAAATTCAGCTTGTACAATAAGGCCCCTTTCACATTGATGGACCAATCGGATCCACCTGTCAGTTTTTCAGGTGGACCCAATCAGACCATCCATAGCTCTCTATGGAGCTGCGGATGTAAACGTACAATGTGTCTGTTGACATCCAATCCTGTCCTGTCTGCTAAAAACAGATAGATGGGGATCTGCTCCCCATCCATCTGGCGGATCAAATAATTTGCATGTAAACGGACAGTCAGTCTGTTTCCATCTTACAACCCATAGAGGACAGCGGGCTGTGTCCATGTCTGCCTGCTCAGCGGAGGGATCGCTGGCGGACTCCACCAGTGTGAAAGGGGCCTTGCGCCTAGTAGCTGATTGGTTACTATGCACAGCTGCTCCAGATTCTCTGTGCTGCAGTTTTAATTAATCTCCCCCATTGTGTCTATCTAGAGAGCAAGTAGTATAGATTCAGGCTGCACTCTCACTTTAGTACTCCACCCCCCCCCCCCCCAAACTTAAAAATGAATGTTGACTTTTTAAGAAACAGATACACCGCTGTCTTTGCTGTGCTTTCGCTCTCCAGCATCACCATTTGGCATTTGGAAACCGGCTCCGACATCCTAATGTCTTACAGTCGGCTCCTCCCTGTCCATGCACAAGGCACGGCAGTGCTGTGAGCCTTATCCTGCAACCTCTTGAGGTCTTTGATGTATCTCAGAAGGCTGCGGGAGGAGGGTGGATGGTAGGCCATGTGGATATCATTCTCACCTATCCAAGTATTGAAGTGGGAGCATGTACCTGTCACAATAAAAAATGCCCTGCAAATTTGTTAGGGGTGCAGGGTGGAAAGCGGGGGGTGGATGAGTGGTACTTCCAGTTTTGAGTGAGAGTCCACTGTAAAGCAGAACAGAAAGCAAAATGTTTTTTTCCTTCTTTTTAGAGCCGGTCATAGATCGATTCTTAGAAAAGGTCTTAAAGCAGAACTTTGCCCATAACAACTTCATAAAAAAATCACGTTCTTTAGAAAGGAACATACATTCCACAATTACCACTTGAGTGCCAGAAGGTTTTACCCCCCTCCATGACCAGGTCATTTTTTTGCTATTTAGCACTGCATTGCTTTAACTGGTAATTGCGCGGTCATGCCACGCTGTACCCAAACAAAATTTGTCATTTTTTTCACACAAATAGAGCTTTCTTTGTGTGGTATTTGATTAGCAATGGGTTTTTACATTTTTTGTGATATAAATGAAAAAAGACCAAACATATTCTTCATAAATTTAGGCCAATATGTATTTTGCTACAGGTCTTTGGTTATAAAAAAAAATCCCAATAAGTGTACATTGATTGGTTTGCATGAAAGTCATAGCATCTACAAACTATTTTTTTTTTAATACTAGTAATAGCGGTGATTAGTGAATTATAATGGGACTGCCATAGTGCGGCGGACAATTTGACACTAACTGACGTGGGGGGGGGGGGGGCCGACTAAAACTGACATCACCAGTGACAATAATACAGTGATCAGTGCTAGTAATATGCACTGTCACTGTACTAATGACACTGGCTGGGAAGGGGTTAACATCTAGGGTAATCAAGGGGTTAATTGTGTGCCTAGTAATGTGTGCTGCTTTTTACTTAATGTCTCCGTTTCTTATCCCTAAGAAACCAAGAGATTGTTCCCTCTGCACAGAGCTCTGTATTGATTGTCAACACAGGGTTGTGATTGCAAACAGCCGATCAGCAGTTCCCAGCCATGAATCATTGGGCAGGACTTGCTGGCAGGCTCTCGCTGCGTACAGTCGGGGGGGGGGGGGGGTTGCGGAGCGCATGCGCGTGTCCTAAACCTGGAAGCAGGTGATGAGGTACGGGTGCGTTGCTTTACCTGCATGGGCAGCCCATCCACAGTACATTGCGGGCAGGCAGTCCGTGGGAGGATAATAATTATGCTATCTAAAAATCTATATTGTAAATTGCCTCCAGCATTGCTCCTGTTTTTCTTCTTGCCGGAGGCTGCCATTTTGCTGAAGCCCAAGCCCCCGAGCAGCAGTAAATCTTTAGGCTGTCAACAGATCAGCCTCTGGTGCTTCTGATTTTGAACACCATGCCAAAAATAGAGAGAAACTGAGCATGTGCAGAGCGGGGGAAGACAGTGTATTACTGGATTTTAAACAGTATAGGCACTTTTTTGTAATGTTTTACATAGCTATACCTGCAAAAGGGGCCAGCCTGGAGTGATCTATCAAGACTCCATTTTCTCACTAAATGTCCACTTTAAGAAAATTTGTATGAAAATTCTCAGAACATTCAAACCCGATGGGTTCTAATCCTCCTCCCCTCTGTTCTGAACTTAAAATACTTTTGCCTTCAGTTATGCTTTGAGTCCCATTTATCCAGGTCTCTGACGTGAACTGCATTACCTCTGGCAGACAGCTTGACTTCTTTCATCCTCTAAGCCTCGTAGGAAGGATACTTAGAATCCGGTTGTTATGAGCAATATGTTTTGTTATTGTTGTAGAGACTTTGATAAATTAGTCCTTCATTAGAAATCTCCTGTGTGTTCTCTATACCCCTCGTGCCTTAATAGACTCCAGCCCGATGCAGAATTGGTCAGCAGCTGTAATAGGTTTCCGTGCCAATTTTGCTACTATGTGCTTGTAAGACTGCACACATCCAAGTGCCTAAATGTACACAGATTGTATACCTAGACACACCACGTTCCCGTGTGTCAATGCTTTCTAAATACTACAAGCAAAAGTGTCATTTTCCCAATAAATGGATTCCTAAAGAGGCCTTATGAGCACAATGGAAGAAGATGATAAAAACGATTTCCTGTCCTGCCATCCATTGTCAGGTGTTCCCAGAAAGTGGGGTTTGGCTTTAAGATGCAGTGTTGTGTGCTGATAGAAATTGGGCCTTTGTCTTTATGGGTTGATGAACAGTGGGAGGTTGATATAGTAAAGCTCCAGAACAATGGAAATAAGTGATCTTCTGCTGAGAGAGCCCAGTCCTGTCCAGAGGTAAGTTCATGGATCGAGTATGTTGGCTGCCATTGCTGATCTCATTCTAAAAATTCCAGTTGCCTGTTACTGGTCTTTAATATTTCTCAGTGACTTGCAACAAGCATGCGGCCAGCAAAATCCAAATCCCATAATTTGCATACTTGTTTCAGGTGAAGAGCATGATCGCAAATTGGATAAGCATGTCAGCCAGGCACCTATTGTTTTCAGACAGGGTGGATAATAGTGATAGCTCACATACTATTCAGTACAGATATACTTTAGGGCCCTTTCACACTTAAGTGACTTGGGACTCCATTATTTCCAATCTTTACGACTTCAAGTCTTGCTGACTTCATAGTACTCCCTGCATTACTTTGGCCCAACTTTGATGCAACTTGAGGTCCATAGACTTCAATGTTAAACCCTCAAAGTCGCATGCAAATCGCACCTGAATAAAATAGATGCGATTTCTGTACGACTTTGTAGTATGTGTTCATTGTGCTAAAGTTGCAACAAAGTCGCACTGATCCAAAATTGCGGCAAAAAATCACTGTAAAATTGTGTCGCGCAAGTGTGAAAGGGGCCCTAGGGGTAGACTACAAAACCTCCTGATTTGTGTGTGTGGCCCTTTTGTGTCCTGATTTGCACAGTCGTAATCTTGCTGATTTACAACAAGCCTGCTCAATATTGCAGTTTTATATAAAGCAATATGATGGACATGGTGATTTTTTTTTCCTCCCACGGTTGGCTATTTTTGTTCCTTTTTAGTAAAACATAAAAAATGTATTTTTGCATTATTCCTGTAAAGAATTTGGAATATAAACGTTTTATAATAAACAAGACCTTTAAAAAGGACACTACAAGTGTGATGGATCTTCTTTTTGGATTGGATGTGTGGTTTTATTAAGTGGAGCTGTCTTAAGAGAAAGAAATGCAGTTGATGAGATTACTTTGGCTTACAATAATGCCAGCCATACACGTTTATATTTCTCTCCTTTACTCCTGTGGGCCTAATGAGAGAAATCACTTGATTCCCCGCTACACTAAAGAGCACAAATGGAGGAACTTCCCCCGCTGGCTATTGGCATACGGGCAGCCACAGCACCCAAACAGTCCCTGCAGCTGATTGGCTCTATCCAAAACTGAAAAAAAGATCTTCCTTTAGTTACACTTTAAATAGAGAATATATACAGTTTATATCCAATGAATCAGAGGTCAACAATACGTAGATCGCAATCTACCAGTAGATCACGGTTTGGGCCACATAAGCTGATGCCTCCTCTGTAGTGCCTGCTCCTGTCCCATACAGTGATACCAACTACACTCCACCTCTTATCCCGCCTGGCGATCTCCAGAGCGATGCCAGCAGCAGGAAAGAAGAGATCTTTGGGTCAGTGTGAAGCAATACACCGGGCATAATAGTATAGGGCTGCTTTCACACGCCCTGTCATGGTTGGTGGGTGTAACACCTGCCAAGCATGACCCATTCAAGTAAATGAGGCTGCTCTGCAAGTGCCCTGCAATCTTGTGCAGTACAGCAAACAAGGGGTTAAAGCAGGCAGCGTTGTGTTGCTTTCTCACCACCTTCTATAACCCTTTGGACCCCACAGAAGCAGGCAGTTACGGGGCACTTGCAGAGTGGCACATTTACTTAAATGGGTCGCGAATGGCAGGCAGTAGCACCCACCAAAAGCAACAGGGGGCTTAATTCCTGCTGTGGCATGTGTATATGAGCAGCTAAAGGGAGGGGGGTGGGGCGGTAAAGCATGGCTCATCCACAGGGTTTTACCACCCCTCAACTTTAAGTGTGAATGAGCTCTAAGGGGGCCTCCTTACCACCCGATTTATACCCATGATTGCCGTGCAATGCACGCGATTGCAATGCGGTAGTACAGCACTTAGATATTTAAATCTGGTAAGAGGAGGTGACACTGTGCCCGGTGATCTTTCACTTCTCCCATGTTGTTCAGGTAGATCTCCACCTCTTTTAAGGTTGCCTACCCCTGTTATAAATAATACAAAATTGTAGGGAAAATGTTGTTGGTGATAAAAGTGTAGCTATGGGCAAAATCAGTAAATTACGAAAGAATGGGGCACAGGGCTTAAGTGCTTTGTTTTTTATAGAGGTATGATGATCCTGGGGGTTGGATGGTGGCAGAGTACCAACCTTGTGAATGCGGCCATGGATAGGCTCCAGGAAAAGCAAATTAAAATTATAATGCTGTCTGTCACCAGCATTAGGATGGCAGGATGGTTGGACAAAGTAATTAACCACTTGCCGACCGCAGTCTGACGGCGACAGAGTGGCTCTTTATCGCAAACCGCCGTCATATGACGGCGGCTGCAATGACTAGTGCTGTGAGCGAGCGCGCGCCCCAGGGGGCGTACTCACTGTGTCCAGGAGGGGGCCAGGGAGCGGGTAGGGCGGACTCGATCGCCGCCGGCTACCCGCGATGGCCCCCTCCCCCCCCGCAGCAAGAGAACGGAGGTCCGTGTAAGTAAACACGGATCTCCATTCTCATAGAGGGGGAAGGGCGATGATCACAGGCTTCCTGTATATGGAAGCCGTGATCATCCCCTTTCCCCAGCCAGGGCAGCCCACACACAGTTAAAACACTCCAAGGGAACACAGTTAACCCTTAGAGCGCCCCCTGCAGGTTAACCCCTTCACTGCCAAAGACATTTACACAGTAATCAGTGCATTTTTATAGCACTGATCGCTGTATAAATGCCAATGGTCCCAAAAAAGTGTCAAAATGGTCTGACATGTCCGCTGCAATATCGCAGTACCGCTAAAAATCGCAGATTGCCACCATTACTAGTAAAAAATAAAAAAAAAATAAAAACCCCAGAAATTAATTCTCATCGTCCGTAAACGCGGCAAATTTTGCGCAAACCAATCAATAAAGGCCGATTGCAATTTTTTTTTTTACCAAAAATATGAGGAAGAATATAAATCGGCCAAAAACAATGGAAAAAAATGTTTTTTTATATATTTTTTTAGATTTGTATTTTAGCAAAAAGTAAGAAATGTTCTTTTTTGCAAAATTGTCGCTCTTCTTTTGTTTATTGCGGCGATCAAAAATGACGCAGAGGTGATCAAATACCACCAAAAGAAAGCCCTATTTGTGGGGAAAAAAAGGACGCAAATTTAGTTTGGGTACAACGTCGCGCGACCAAAGCGACGCAGTGCCGAATCACAAAAAGTGCTCTGGTCCTAAAGTGGGAAATCCTTCTGGGGCTGAAGTGGTTAAACAGACCTTGCTTGGAGTTCAAGTTCTATATCTTCATTGATTTGAAATATGTACAGCAATGGTAAAATTGGTTTGGTGTTGTCCTGCCACCTAGTGGTCATTATACAGAAGGCATGTCCTAGTCAATCTATCGCGAGTTTGTTCAGATCCGATCTGGACACTTTGGGGTTTATTCACTAAAGCTGGAGAGTGCAAAATCAGGCTCACTTCTGCATAGAAACCAATCAGCTTCCAGGTTTTATTTCCAAATATTAACTGAACAAGCTGAGATTAGTAGCTGATTGGTTACTATGCGCAGTTGCACCAGATTCTGGCTGCAGCAGTTTTAGTAAATCTACTCTGTCTGTTTTATTTACTTTCTGTATTCAGCCATCATCATTTTTACACTAGTATTGTGGTGAGCATATGACAGGTGGTGAGGAGTTGTTGTATTGCCTCCTCACTGCCCGCTTTAATTCTTGTGGATCATGTGGTTGTGGGGAGCTCCCATTCAGTGGGGATCATTTTTGCACAGCATCACGTCTGCACAGGGGTAATGCTTAATATCAGTATTGGGGTACAATAACTCCAAAAGCCTATTTGTGATACAAAGGGGTGGATTTACTAAAGGCAAATAGACTGTTCACTTTGCAAATGCAGTTACTCTCTGCAAGGGAATTTTACGTAAAGCTTAGTGAATTGGATGAAGCTCTGATGATTTCCATCTTCCAATCATGGGCAAGCAAAAATGATGATTTTTAAAAAAATTATATATATATATTTTCCCTGCTTCTGATTGAGTGTTTTTAGCAAAATGAAGCTTCACCGTAATCACGAAGCTCCGGAAAATTCCCTCGCAGGGTGTAATTGCACTTGCAAAGAGAACGGTATATTTGCCTTTAGTAAATCAACCCCAAATCTTTCTGCACAAGGTGTATTTGGGTCTAGTAAATGATACTTCTGCGAACTGATATTAAACTATGATAGGGATAATTATATATTTTTTGTCCTGAAAAGAATTCTCCCATTTTTAGAAGTCAATAAAAGCCCCACGATGAGAAATGTACAGTTTATTTGCAATGTATATATTTAAATATTCTAATAATTTATAAGTCTCAAGCAACGTTTCAAGTTTTATACTTTTTCAGTTCTCCTTCTGTTTGAGAAGCACGATTTTTCCGCACAGCCCAGCTTGTACGCCCCCTTCAGGTAATACATAGGCATTGCCATCCCTGGCTCTCTTTGGGTCCAGCTGGATAAGCTGGCCGTTGCTGCGACTTACAGAACTGTATTCCCACAGCTGATATCGGAGGCTCTTGCCTTGTTTTGCAATCAGGTAGATTTCAGCTGCGTCACCTGCGCATGGAGCCAGAAAACTGGGGGGTGGGTGGTACAGTCCAAGGATGTCCACATCTGGCTCAAATGAACCACTCGGCATCCCAAGAAGAACACCTGAAAGGAAAGTCACAGGGGTCAGTCAATGATGCTGCACCAACATTTAGCTGACGAACGTTTGACACGTCTAATGTGCCCAGTGTGAAGTGTGTTTCAGCATGGACGGTACATTTATACCAAGCAGAAATTACAATTTACCAAGCACATGAAGTGCAGGGGGTAGTACATCACAGAAACTGGTAAAGCTGAACTCTGGCCTTTCGTTGAAAATGTTTCCTGAATAGTCTAAAGCAGTGGTTCTCAACTCCTGTCCTCAGGACCCACTAACAGGCCAGATTTTAAGTATTACCTTGGGGAGATGCAGATTAGAATACTGCAATCACTGAGCAGCAAATGATATCACCTGTGATGTATTTCAGTTATCTTGGAAACCAGGCCTGTTGGTGGGTCCTGAGGACAGGAGTTGAGAACCACTGGCCTAAAGGATATAAACCCGCTTTGGCACACATATGAGACAATGTATATGATAAAAATTACATATTTATTACAAAAACATAAACAACACATAGGGGTTGATTTACTAAAGGCAAATAGACTGTGCACTTTTGCAAATGCAGTTGCTCCAGAGCTTAGTAAATGAGGGGAAGCTCTGCTGACTTCCATCATCCAATCACGTGCAAGCAAAAATTTTGACTCTTTTAATTTTCCTTGCATGTGATTTGGTGTTCTGTGTAAAGTGAAGCTTTACCTCATTTACTAAGCTCTGGAGCAACTGCACTTTGCAAAGGCCTATTTGCCTTCAGTAAATCAGCCTCATAATGTAGCTAAATTCCCTGAGGCCATAAATCCTAGTTGGAAGGGCCTGGTATAAACCCCATAAAAGGCATAAGGAACAGACACATTATATCAATTGCGTGCATTTAACCATACAGTATTATAATACAGGTGTGCTTGTCCAAAACCAAAAGGTCATGTGTTTCGCTCAGAACCTAGCTTCTTCAGGACCCTGGTGTATGGGGGCATCAATCAACATGGCTGATATATCAATGTACCGTGTAAAAAGACAGCCTCGGGGGCAGACATGGGGGCCTCAGATCCACCACAGTCCGGTACATCTATCCACTAAGGTGAAAATATTTATGAGATAGCCCAAAAGGTTTAAGGGGTTACTCCATTATATATACACAAATATATTTGGCGGTGATTTTAGTAAACATGTGGCAATACTGACAACACAAGTGGGCTATATATATCTGGCTACCATTAAGGGGTCCCTGCTATACATAGAACACATGTTCCTCCACCTTTCCCTTCTCTTGTGTGTGGGTTACACCCAGAGGGAACCCTCATGGTTATCTAGCATTTTCGGGAACTACATTGATGAAGAGCAAACTGGTACAAACACTAAGCACTTTTGTGGATATATATATATTTTTAAAAATATGTTTATTGAGAGATTTCAAGTGCTATACAAGAAAGCAAACTGGTTACAAATGCAACCAGACTATGCCTCTATCAAAGTAGCACTACAATTCCAGAAATAACGAAAGGTAAATAAAGGGGATCACACTAATTTCCTAGGTCTAGTGTTACTTTTGTGTGTATATATATATATATATATATATATATATAATGGAGAACCACCTTAAACCTTTTGGGCTATTCCATAAATATCTTCAAGGGAAAGAAAGGGGTAGCCCCTGGAAGTTGCACATCTAAGGTGTCCTAGAGAG
The DNA here is from genome assembly GCA_018402905.1 of Glandirana rugosa. Lineage (NCBI taxonomy): Eukaryota > Metazoa > Chordata > Amphibia > Anura > Ranidae > Glandirana > Glandirana rugosa. The sequence continues at coordinate 1,001,209 of BLSH010380339.1, forward strand.
GTGAATAGAGTGACAACCTCAGCCTGGACTCCAACCAGGCCACGCCCCCAATACATTTAACTTCACCCCTGGAGCTTAGTCATGGTGGCAGAGTGAAACGCGTGGGAGACGTGGCCTGGTTGGAGTCCAGGCTGAGGTTGCCACTCTATTCTCTAGGACACCTTAGATGTGTGACTTCCAGGGGCTACCCCTTTCTTTCCCTTGAATTCTCGAAGGAGCCAGGATGAGCTCCATCCCCTGTCAGCACTCTAACAGCAGCATGCACTGGCTCACATACACTTTCTAGGTCACCATAAATATCCTCACCTTACTGGATGGATGTGGTAGATTTGAGGCCCCTATGTCCGCCCCTAAGACTGTCTTTTTGCACGGCACATGATATTTCAGCCATGATTAATGCCTCATACCCCAGGGTCCTGAAGAAGCTATGTTTTGAGCGAAACGTGTTGACCTTCTGGATTTGGACAAGCACACCTGTATGATAATACTGTATGGCTAAATTCACACAAATGATGTGTCTCTGTTCCTCATCCTTTTATGGCGTATATATCAGGCCCTTCCAACTAGGTTTATGTCCTTATGGATTATTATATACAAATTGTATGTGTATTTTTATTGTTTTTTTTAAATAAATATGTCAATTGTTATAATATACATTGTCTCATTTCTTTTAGCGTCAGGAGAAATCCTGTCGGCTTAAGGTTGTTTGTACATATTTTTGGATGTGGCACAGTGGAAGCCTTCGGTTTAATGATAAATCCACTTTGGCCCAGATTTTACCTTGTAAGTTGTAGTTTTGCACAAGATTACTGCACAGATCTGGAATAAATACACAAAGCATGCCAAGATTCAAGGAAGAATACACATCTCTTTTGATACGATATTTGCTTATCCCGGAGTTTGGTCACAAAGAACATATCCACTGAGCATGGACCTGATTTACTTTGCGGGCCCTTGATATCCTCCCCACCAATGTTTCAAGGGTGAAAACTGCTCCAGCAAAATAAAAAATGTCAATGTTCACCACGCATGGTACACATCAATCTGTCTGTCATTAGCATGGAGCTATTGTGGTTGCTGTTTGTGCCAGCCTCTGATAATGTTTTGCTCACTCCTACCTGAGATCACTGCCCAGTGTGCCCGGTGTCCATCCCTCTGGCATGGCTGATGATTAAAATCTTCATCATATCTGCAAAAGTCGTTAAGTGAATAGACCTACTATGTACATAATGTGAGTGCGCTGTGTTGGGAATCCACATATATTTAATTTTCAAAGCTAAAGAAGAACTACAAATTAAATAAATTTTAGTTTAAATTCAGCACCGGGCATCCCTGGGTGACTTTGTGAACAGTAAATAGTTTGGCAGTCAGCAAGCATATAGCTGCAGAGAGTGGCCTGCGCGGCCGCTGTGCTAATAGTCTCCCCCGACAGCTGCTCCTCGTAGTATCAGTCTGTGTTCACAAGCTGCCGCAAGTGGGTCAGGTCCTCCTCAGGCAGAACATCCTTTATTATGAGACAAACTCTGCTGACCGGTCTGCAGGCAGAGTGCAGTGCAAGAAGAAGCAGCAGCAGCAACAAGTGGTGCTCTCAGTACAGTATATTGGCTAAGCAGTTCCTGCAATGCTACAGTGTTTACTGGGGCTGAATAAGGCCCCTTTGATACAGTTGACCACCCCCTCCTCCTCAAAAAAACTTTACTCCCTTGGTCTCTGTGACTGTGCTTGTCGGTGGCTCTCATCCTACCTATCCCAGCGCACCTTCAGTGTCACTTCAATTCTACTTCCTCCTCTCCTCTTCCTTTCTCTGTTTGGGTCCCCCCAAGGTTCTGTTCTTGGACCTCTCTTATTTTCAATCTACACCTCCTCCCTGGGTCAGCTGTTAACATCCCACGGCTTTCAATTTAATTTCCATGCTGACGACACCCAATTCTACCTCTCTACCCCTCAACTCACCCCATCAGTCTCCTCACGCATCACTAACTTATTAACAGACATATCTGCCTGGATGTCACACCACTTCCTTTAAACTCAACGTCCAAAACCAAACTCATAATATTTCCTCCCCCACGTGCCTCTTCCCCAGCCTTCTCTGTCAAGAGCAATGGCACAACCATCCACCCATCCCCACATGTCATGGACTCTGAACTCTCTTTTTGGCCCCACATCCAATAACTTTCCAAAGCTTCCCACCTCAACCTCCGCAACATCTCTAAAATACGTCCCTTTCTAACCAATGAAACCACAAAGCTCCTGATTCCCTCCCTGGTTATCTCTCGCCTCGACTACTGCAACTCCCTCCTCATTAACTAACCTTTAAATAGACTATCCCCCTTCAGTCCATCATGAATGCCGCTGTCAGACTCATCCACCTTACAAACCGCTCAGCGTCTGCCATCCCTCCATTGGCTGCCACTCGCCCACTGAATTAAATTCAAAATACTAACAATAAGTTACAAAGCCATCCACAACTCTGCCCCCAGCTACATCACCAGCCTGGTCTCAAAATACAAACCGAATTGTCCTCTTCGCTCCTCCCAAGACCTCCTGCTCTCCAGCTCACTCATCACCACCTCCAACACTTCTCCCGAGCCTCTCTCATCCTCTGGAATTCCCTACCCCAATCTGTCAGACTGTCCCCAAATCTATCCACTTTCAGGCGATCCCTGAAAACTGTTTCTTCAGGGAAGCCCATCCTGCCGCCACCTAACAACTGCACTTTTATTTTCTTCATCAGCTCATCCCCCACAGTTATTTCCCTCCGTATCACTTGATCCTCCCTCCTAGATTGTAAGCTCTAACGAGCAGGGCCCTCTGATTCCTCCTGTATTGAATTGTATTGTAATTGTAATTGTACTGTCTGCCCTAATATTGTAAAGTGCTGCGCAAACTGTCGGTGCTATATAAATCCTGTATAATAATAATAATACAAGGTCTGTAACTTCATAGATTTGGACTAAATACAGCAATGTAAAATTGTTCTTGTGTTCTGCTGCCACCTAGTGGTTATTTTTCAGAATGCCTTAGGGCCAGTTCACACCACCAAAACGCACTCCGTATGCGTTCCAGTGCTTTTTTCTTAGTTTATATCACATCCGGATGCGTTACTGCATGTTTTTGATGCATTCCGGTGCATTTTCATTCGTTTTGGTATGTTCTGGTGTGTTTTTGATACGTTTTACTGCGGTCCAGTACAGTTCTATTCATAAAAAATTCAGCATGACCAATTTTTCTTTTCTTTCCGAAACACACTGGAATGGACTGCAGTGGTGTGAACTATGCCATTGGCATTAATGTGATCAACTTTCCTTGCGTTTTTAATGCATAAAAAAAAACGTACTGCACCGCATCTGGTGTGGACTGGCCCTTAGTCAGTCCATTGAGTTTGTTCGCAGCAGAGTTTGACACTTTGGGGGAAGGTTTACTAAAACTGGAGCAAAGAGAACCTGGTGCAGCTGTACATACTAACCAATCAGCTTCTAACTTCAGCTTGTTCAATAAGGCTGCATCCACACAGGGGCGACTTCAGCGCGACTTTGCTAGACGATTTCAGCGCGACTTTCATCGCAACTTCGGCCGACTTACAACACGACTTTGCTAGGCGACTTTGCCTGTGGCCAAATCAGAGAAGGGAGGGAGGGTGGGGGCTGCCCCAAATAAATTCTATTCTTTTACAATACAAAGTCGCTTGTATTTAGATGGGGGATCTGACTTGGAGACGACTTCTATTGAATCCTATGGGCACAAGTCGGATAGAAGTCGCCTCCAAGTAGTACGGGAACCTTTTCTGAAGTCGCCTTGAAGTCGGAGTGACTTCAGTAGTATACATAAAGACAGCTCCCATTCACTTCAATGGGATTTCAGATGTCAAGCGACTTGGGGCGACTTGAGACAACTCAAGTCGGATCGCAAGTCGCCCCTTTGTGAATGCAGCCTAAAGCTTCAACAATAAAACCTTGAAGCTGATTGGTTACTATGCACAGCTGCATCAGTTTCTGTGCTCGAGGTTTTAGTAAATTTCCCTCTTTCTAGCAAATATTTTTTTCTATATCAAAGGTAACCAATTGTCAGCGCAAATATCATGGTATCAATCACAGATGTAGATAGATAGGAATGAAATACCATCTAGTATGAATATAAATATAAATAAAGGTCTGGTACTCATCCAGTGTAAGTGTATGGTCCTGGTGGGTTCACACTGAGGCAGCGCTGAGCCAGAAGTACAATGAGCTTCTGAAGAGACAAAAAGGAAAAGGCAAGCGCGCCTCTAAGTGTAAACCATAAAGTCTTTATTAAGCAAGAAACGCAATGGTACTCACAAAGGTGGTAGTAAAGGTGGCGTTCTAGTGTCAGCCACTGAGGGCTAAAGGTCCATAAAGTCCAATGCCTGCAGAAGGGTAAAGTGGTAGCTGCCTCCAGATGATGTAGAGAGGAAAACGCTGGTGGTTTTCCTCTACATCTGGAGACAGCTACCACTTCACCCTTCTGGAGGCATTGGACTTTATGGACCTTTAGCCCTCAGTGGCTGACACTGCAACGCCACCTTTACTACCACCTTTGTGAGTACCATTGCATTTCTTGCTTAATAAAGACTTTATGGTTTACACTTAGAGGCGCACTTGCCTTTTCATTTTTTTCTATATGCAGTCATTATCATTATTGAAATGACTCTAACAGTTATACACTTTTCTTTGATTGAAAAAAAAAGGTTGATGGAAATTGCTTTAGTGTAACCAAGCTGTATACTTCAATATAATTGGGTCTGTAATGACATCTCCACTAAACGTATTACCGATGCTTTGATGAAGCAGACTTTATGTATAAGAGAGACAAAAATGGTCTTCAAAGCACAAGTCTGCAAAAATCAAACTACTGAAAAATCATACAACCATGCTGTGGAGTGGTTTATAAGATACCAAGACCAATGTGAACGTTGGCAAAGGATACGGGATGAGTACAGGCAGTCCAGCCATTAGGTGATGGAGGATTGACTCTCTGTTGTCTCCATCCATCCCACCACTCAGCAGCTCACATTGACAGCCAAACATCTGCTCTGCCAGAGAGGCCATATTCACAGCTGCAATAACAAGTTTTATTCCCACGTCAAATAACAGCCAGGAATGCAGGAATCAGAGCTGTTCATCATTTTATAAGTGGTATAAAGGAAAGTGGAGGTGTTTATTACTGCAAGCAGACATATCCCAGCATTTTTTCCATTGCCTAATAGGTTGTAGGATGAAAAAGAGAAGGGCTCCTCTGATAAACTGCTAATGACACTTATAGGTTGGTTTACTAAAACTGGAGAGTGCAAAATCTGGTGCAGCTCTGCACAGAAACCAATCAGCTTCCAGATTTTCTTTTTTGTGGAAGCTTATTGAACAAGCTGCAGTTAGAAGCTGATTGGCTAGCTTGCACAGCTGTACCAGATTTTGCACTCTCCAATTTTACTAAATCAACCCCAATGCTAGTTTCTTAACTAGTTCCCGACCGCGTGCCGTCTTTTCACGGCGGCAGTCGGGATGCTGATCGCGAATCGCCGTAAAAAGGCGGTGATCTGGAACAGCCGCTAAGGAGCGCGTGCACCGCACTCCTGAGGAGTGTGCCCGCGGCTCGGGCGGACCCTATGTCTGCCGGCGAGCCGCGATGAGCGGCCACAGGGAAAGAACGGGGAACCGCCGATGTAAACACGGCGGTTCCCCATTCTGACAGTGCAGGCATGGGTGATCTACTGATCCCTGTCACTGGGATCAGTTAGATCTCTCATGCCCATGGTAGCGCAACCCCCCCCCACAGTAAGAACACACCCAGGGAACACAGTTAACCCCTAGATCTCCCCCTGCAGGTTAACCCCTTCACTGCCAATGACATCTATACAGTAATCAGTGGATATTTAAATTTCTGATTGCTGTGTAAATGTCATTGGTCCCAACATGTCCACTGCAATATCGCAGTACCGCTAAAAGTCGCAGATCGCCGCCATTACTAGTAAAAAAATAAATAAATAAAACCCCAGAAATGAATTCTCATCATCCGTAAACGCGGCCTCTTTTGCGCAAACCAATCAATAAACGGCAATTGTGATTTTTTTTATCACAAATATGAGGAAGAATATAAATCGGCCAAAACCGGTGAAAAAAAATGCTTTCTTATATTTTTTTTCGGATTTGAATTTTAGCAAAAGGTAAGAAATTTTTTTTGTAAAATGGTCACTCTTCTTTTGTTTATAGCGGTGATCAGAAATGACGCGGAGGCGATCAAATACCCCCAAAAGAAAGCTCTATTTGTGGGAAAAAAAGGACGCAAATTTTGTTTGGGTGCAACGTCGCACGACCGCGCAATTGTCAGTTAAAGCAACGCAGTGCCGAATCGCAAAAATTGCTCTGGTCCTAAAGCTGGAAAACCTTCCAGTTGGTAAGTGGTTAAGGTCCCTTTCACACAGGCTTTCTGATCAGGTATGCCTGTCAGTTTTTCAGGCGGACCTGATAGGACGCTCCAGTCACCCCTATGGGGCAGCAAATGTAAGCGGTGACATGTCCACTGAGACCCGCTGCTATCCGATCCTGTCCGCCAAATCCAGACTGATGGTGACCCTATTTTCCATCTGTCTGGTGGATCGGATGAAAATGGACAGGTGGTCCATTTTCATCCGATCTCCCCATAGAGTAGAGCAGGGCTCTGACAGGTCCATCTCAGCACAGTGAACCGAGACGGACCTGTCATCCGCCTGCTCAGCAGAGCAATCCCCAGCTGGGCAAAGTGGAGTTCACCGAGCAGACCTCCCGTATGAAAGGACCTTTATTCTGTTTTTCTAAATTTAAAGCACATCTATTATCAGCAGATTAAATAAACGGCAACATAACTGCTGATCAGCAGGCATCATCTGCCATCATTTATCTTTGGCTCTCCTGTCTGCCATCCAAATCAGTGCTGCAGCCTACAAAAAGAAAAAAAAAATTGACTTTCTTAAAGAGACCCTGTCACAAGACCTGGGGTGTATGTGAGCATGTAAGCACAATATCTAATGATATGGACTGCCGATAACATAACACATCTTGCAATATATGGGATGGGGCATGTAGTCATGCATTGCGAGTACATATGAGAATCTTGTAAGGGTCCTTTCACACGGGGCGGTCGCTGCACTGATCTCCGCTGAGCAGGAGGATGACAGGACCTGCTCTCCTCTATGGGGAACATGTGGTCCGTTTTCACCTGATCTTATCCGATCCACCAGACTTATGGAAAATAGGGTCACCATCCGTTTGGATTTGGTGGACCGGATCGGATAGCGTCAGGTGTCAGCGGATAGGTCCATCACCACGCATGGAATATTCTTCCGTAGATTTGCCTGACTGTAGCTCAGATGAGAATCGTATGGATGACATGATGTGCTCATGTCTGGGAATGATCATAGAGTAGCAGCAGATTATAGAATAAAACTTCTCTGGAGCACTCACCTACCTGAGAACATTTCCCCAAGGGCGGTATATCCTTTACAGATGGCTGCTTCTACAATTGCTCCCAAGGTGATGTCTTTGGTATTGTTTAACAGCTCCCCTGCCATCCATAGGGCAACCAGACCGCACCTAAAGGAGGAGGGCAAAGAAAGCACACATGCACGACGCAATCTATCTACATGAAATGTTGTCAGTGTTTATTTCTATATAGGAAAGGTGATTTTCTTGTGTGATTGTCTGTGTCAGGTAAACCATATGCTTATACTTACTGTGGCCCCTCCTGTATCAAGGATGGTATGTGGTTGTTATACAAAAGCCATTTTAATGTTCTGCTGAATCTAGAGAAAGAAAGACATATGAATCACAAGGAAAAAAACACCACAAGAGCTTGTCTGCACTTGCAATTTGCACCCGCCAGAGGGTAGATGACAGCCCCCTACCTTGATAGGGTTGCATTCGGTGGCAGTTCTTCTCCAGAAAGTGGATATAAATATTGCAGCAGCATATTTACACCCCTGTCCAGCTGCCTTTGCAGCTTAAAGCGTTAGTTCACCTCTACCAAATAGCTCCCTCTGCAGGTAGATAAAAACAAGCTGTGCAGCTTTGATTAAACTTGGATAAGCGTCATGATATAGGTGTAGGCCATTTACAAAACACCCAAAGCCTGGCCAAAAAACTCCCAGAGATGGCCTTATTGCTAGGACATTTTTAAGACACTCTCAACCATTACAGCTCACCCCCACCATCACAGTAACAAGCTCTCAAACCCCCGCACATGTGTGCTCCAGTATCTCCTCCATGGCAGCATTGTTTAACTCAGCTCTCCTGCAACAAGGGGGAGAGAGCACTTATGAGGGGTATTGAATCAGCTGGGAGTCTCTTAGCAATGTCCTAGCAACAAGGCAGGACAGGATGATGCCATCTCTGGGAGTTTTTTGGCCAGGCTTCAGGAGGTACGTAAATGGTCTACACTTAAAGCAAGGGCATTATTTAACCACTTAACGACAGTGTCGCGTACATTTACTGCTGCAAGGTGGCAGCATAACGCGAATCGCCATCTATAAATGGCAGGTTCACGCGCCGCTGCGCTCTCGTGCCCGCCGCGAGCTTCAGGAGTGTGGCCGCGGGTCGGGGGGACTCGATGTCTTCCAATAGGAAGCGATCGCTTACAATAGGAGAAAAGCAGGGAACCGTCAATGTAAACACGGCGGTTCCCCGCTCTGACAGGGGACATAACACTAATTTACTGATCCCTGTCACCGGGATCAGTTAGATCTCTTATGCCCCTCCCAGCCCAGCCCCCTAACAGTTAGAACACACATAGGGAACACAGTTAACCCCTTCATTGCCCACTGCAGGTTAACCCCTTCCCTGCCAGTGACATTTATACAGTAATCAGTGGCTATTTAAATTTCTGATCGCTGTATAAATGTCAATGGTCCCAAAAAAGTGTAAAAAATGCCCAACATGTCTGCTGCAATATCACAGCCCCAATAAAATAGCAGATCGCCCCATTACCAGTAAAAAAAAAATAGTAAAAACGCCATAAATGAATTCTCATGGTTTGTAAACGCTGCAACTTTTGCGCAAACCAATCAATAAACGCAGATTGCAATTTTTTTTTTACCACAGATATTTAGAATATAAATCTGCCAAAACTGATGAATAAATTAGTTTTTTTAGATTTTCTTTTTTTTGATTTGTATCTTAGCAAAAAGTAAGAAATTTTTTTTGCAAAATTTACGCTCTTTTTTTGTTTATAGCGGTGATCAGAAGAGACGCAAAGGTGATCAAATACCACCAAAAGAAAGCTCTATTTGTGGGAAAAAAGGACACAAATTTTGTTTGGGCACAACGTCGCACGACCACGCAATTGTCAGTTAAAGCGACGCAGTGCCGAATCGCAAAAAGTGCTCTGCTCCTAATGTGGGAAATCCTTCCGGGGCTGAAGTGGTTAACTCTGGTGAAAGCTGCACAGTTTGTTTTGTCTACAGGTGCCACTTACCTTCAAAGTGGACTAACCCTTTAACTGCTTGACGTCACAGAGCTGCTCCATATTGTTGGGATTCATTCAACTGCCTGATGGACACCTGGTTCTGGCTGTCAGAGCGAGGCTGAGAGCTGAGGGCAGCTGTGCCCCCCCTCCGCACTCCAGTGAATGCTGAAGGGGCACAGCGGACAGCAGTTCTGTGTAAGCGCTCAGTTCTTGGGCTTAGAGCTGACCTGAGACAGCTGCAGCATAGAGGTGAGTATATGTGTTTGTCTGTTTGTTTTTTATATAGCCCAAACGTCTCCTTTAACCACCTCAATAACGAACACTGTCATCCTCTTGCTGCCCAGGCCATTTCTGTCACACTTTGAATGACAATTACTCAGTCATGCCACACTGTACCCAAATGATTTTTTTTACCAATCACAGAGATCGCAATAGTTAGCAATGCTGTCATGAATGAAAGCCATTCATGACAGTTGTTTACTTTTGATTGGACACAGCAATCACATGGTACCTGGGCCAACCACAGCAGCCTGATACCACGATCAGTGATCTGCTGTGTCCAGTGAACACAGCAGTCATAGATCGTGCCACTGGATGCCCCAGGGGGCGTGTGCAAGCAAGAGGACATCCAGTGACGTCCTCCCAGAACTGGAGTGCACTCGCCCGCCTGTATATATACAATGACCGAGCGGGAAATGGTTAAACACACTGATATGCTTTAGGCTGGGTTCATACCTCCGTGTGGAGCGCCTCACAGCAGGGGTCCTGTGCTTCCTTGTTCACCGTTTCAGGTCCAATTTCAGTCCAAATTTTTGGCTGAATTCAGACCTGAAACAGACAAGAAGATGCACAGGACTCCTGTGCAATTCGCTCCGCAGCCATTGAGAGCCGGTCACAGGCTCCTGAAATGCGAATTGGATGTGGGGAAAGCCCCATCCAATTCACAATAATGTGAACCCGGCCTTAGTGAACTGTTTTCTGCCCACAACTAGATGAACTCACCTATCTTGCTGCTTCTTAATCATCTTCTTTAACTCTTCACATCCTCCAACAGAGGGGTCGCTGTTCTCTGCCACCTTCTTATAGAACTTGCTCTTCTCCAGCACTGGAAGTGGAGGGCCATGGGATGGTGGTGGTGGTGGTGGTGGAGGTACTGGGATGGCACGAGCAGCAGCACATTCTCCATCCTCCTCAGGCATGGGTCCTAAAGGATGTTATACATTCAATACATTTAATATCATTATTAACCATTTCCCGTCATCTCTTTTCTTTAAACATATTCAACATCTGTCTCAGCTTCCTTACACATGGTACAACTAAGTACTAGTAATACTAATTGGAGTTTTTGTTTTAATTCTTTATTTCAAGCAAATCACCAAAAAAAGTTACAGGTACATAACAATGTTATACCGTGATCAGCAATAAATATGTCACCAGCTGGCAGAAGTACAAAGTCGTTTCTATATCGTTTCCCATTGTCATTATGTCTGGGGGGCTTCTCTAATGGCTTTTACAAGGGTCACCTACTGTTCTTGTTGGATCATTTTATTTTCAATGTTTTAAAACCTTTATTAAAGCGAAGTTCCACCCAAAAGTGGAACCTCCGCTTATCTACTTCCCCCTCAGTGCCATGTTTGGCACCTTTCAGGGGGGAGGGGGGAATGGGTACCTGTTTTTGACAGGTACCCTTCCCCACTTCCAGGAGACTGCACCGTGGCAACGTCCCTCAGAAGTTGGACCTCCCTCCTCCTTTCTCCGCCGCTGGGCCAGTTAAAAAGCGTGGAACACGAAATGTGCAGTAGGGAGCCGGCTGTGAAGCCAAAAGGCTTCATTGCTGGTTTCCCTTACCATGAATGCCGGCGGCAGCACCCGAGAGCCGTACTGAAAATCGGCTGGGGTGCCGAGATCGCGAGATCCCAAGACAGGTAAGTGTCCTAATATTAAAAGTTAGCAGCTACAGTATTTGTAGCTGCTGACTTTTAATTTTTTTTTGTGGGGGGGGGGGGGGGGCTGGAACACCTCTTTAACCACTTCAGCCCCGGAAGGATTTCCCAGTTTAGGACCAAAGCACTTTTTGCGATTCGGCGCTGCGTCGCTTTAACTGACGATTGCACAGTCATGTGACGTTTTACCCAAACGAAATTTGTGTCCTTTTTCCCCCACAAATAGAGCTTTCTTTTGGTGGTATTTGATCACCTCTGCGTAATTTCTGATCACCGCTATAAACTAAAAAAAAAAAGACAATTTTGCAAAAAAAAAAAAAAAAATTCTTACTTTTTGCTAAAATACAAATCCAAAAAAAAATATAAAAAAAACATTTTTTTTCATCGGTTTTGGCCGATTTATATTCTTCCTCATATTTTTGGTAAAAAAAATAAAATCGCAATCGGCGTTTATTGATTGGTTTGCACAAAAGTTTTTTTTTTTAATAATTTACTAATAATGGTAAATCTGTGATTTTTAGCGGTACTGCGATATTGCGGCGGACATGTCGGACCATTTTGACACTTTTTTGGGACCATTGGCATTTATACAGCGATCAGTGCTATGAAAATGCACTGATTACTGTGTAAATGCCATTGGCAGTGAAGGGGTTAACCTGGAGGGAGCGCTCTAAGGGTTAACTGTGTTCCTTCAGTGTGTTCTAACTGTATGGGGGTGGGGCTGGCAGGGGGAGGGGAGTGATCACGGCTTCCATATACAGGAAGTGATCACATCCTTTCCCCCTCTGTCAGAATGAAGATCTGTGTTTACACTCACGAACCTCCGTTCTCTCACTGCGGGGGAGCCATCACGGGTAGCCGGCTGTGATCGAGTCCGCCCTACCCCCCCCCCCCCCGGAACACAGCGCACGCTCACAATACTTGTTATTGCTGCCGCTGTCAGGTGACGGTGTTTTGCGATAACAACCCACTTTGCTGCCGTCAAGCCACGGCAAGCGGTCGGCAAGGGTTAAAGTGGTTGTAAACACTTCCAAATACCAAGTGAAGTGACTGGTCTAAGGTGATGCACAGAGATGAAGGAAATCCTCCTACGTAAGCTGTACCTGTCTGTCTGAAGTCTTCTCTTTACTTACGTTCAAAGTCCAGAATTTATAAAGCTTGTCTGAGGGTTCAGAAAAAACGGGGCGGAAAGCTGAAGTTACATTCTGCAGAGCTCAGTGAGGAGAGCTCTGAGAGCTGATTGGAGGGAAGAGAAACACCCCCCTTCACACAGCACACAGCAACAGAGCTGAGACTGAATCAGCTGGAGCTCCCTCCCCTGTCACCTTTTTTTCTCTTGGTGTCAGGAAAACTTTTCAGAAGTGGCTCATGCTGATAGCAGAGAGATGAAGCAGCAGACAGAAATGACACTTAGGGGTTGATTTACTAAAGCTGGAGAGTGCAAAAACCGGCGCAGCTGAGCATGGTAGCCAATCAGCTTCTAACCTCAGCTTGTTCAATCAAGCTTTGACAATAAAACCTTGAAGCTGATTGGTTTCTGTGTGAAGCTGCACCACATTTTGCACTTTCAAGCTTTAGTAAATCAACCACTAAGTGCTCTGGATTGAAACAAGCACACACTATAGAGGGATATGCTTTGTTCATATTTCATGCCTGAGGTTTACAACTGATTTGCAATCACAAACATCGCATTTGATCCACACCGCATTGCTGTGCACACCACATACGATGCCTGTGCGATGCAAATTCAGCCATACAGTTTGTATAACTGAATTTGCATCGCGTTTGGACCAAAGTGGTGCAGGACCCTTTTTTTGGTGCACACTGGAATCGGAACGCGTGGGTATTCACACACATGCAATTAGATTCCTGTCCAATTTTACAGTTCACACTGCGTTTTGGGAACCGATTTGGGGGTGTCATTAACTTAACATTGACACCCGCAGTGGTTCACAGAGAGCAGTGTGAACTGCATGTGAGTTCTATGCGATGCAGGAATCCCTCATAGCACCAGTGTGAACCAAGCCTAAGGAATGGTTTGCACACTTCACATACCGTACTTAACAGTTCAGAATGACAAGTTAGTTACGATGAGAGCAGGAAATCTCAGAGTCTTGTGTTGTCTTTGGTAGATCCAGTCTGAAAATTACCAGTTACACTAAAGCCTCGTACACACGGGACGACGATCGTACGTACGATCGTCGCAAATCGTATGTTGCATAATGTAACTTGCATACTGACTGCACTACACGATCGTACGACCACAGAAAGAATGTTCAGGTGCATGTAATTAGCATCCGGCCGTTCCTGACTTCGGAGCATGCGTGTTTTGCACAATACAACTTGTTGTACCAACTGCTCTGTACACACGATACAACAGTCGTATGAGTGCTTGTTGGTACGACCAAGTTTTCTAGTCTGCTCATACAACTCCCTTGTACGACCCTCGTATGTTCGACTGTTCTAATCGCGCATACGAACGAACGTTAGTACGACCTGTTGTATACGATCGTCGTCCCGTGTGTACGAGGCTTTACCGGTAACGGTGTTTCTGGGAATTCTTCCAGGACGGCACAGCTGAGAGATGACTGGTCTCACCTGGACAGGAAACACAATCAAGAACAGAGTTTAAAAGGCCCCACCCACCCTCTGCCCCTCAGTTGAGACAAAGTATTAGCCCACACCAGTGCACGAGCGTATCCTTCTATGCCAACAAACAACACCAACACATAAACGGGTGGGAAGTAGGCCTGCCATCCTGGAAGAATTCCCAGAAACACTGTTACCGGTAAGTGCAACTGGTAATTTTCTCAAGTCATTCTTCCAGGACGGCACAGCTGAGATGATGAGCAAGGAGCTCAGGCCTACCTTTAGGGTGGGACCACTGCCTGCAGGACTTTTCTCCCGAACGCCAGGTCCTGAGGTGACAACAACTCCACCCTGTAGTATCTCAGGAATGTGTTCTGGCTTGTCCACGTGGGCGCTTTACAAATCTGGTCAATCGAGGCGCCCGCCTTTTCAGCCCAGGAGGTCGCCAGAGACCTAGTGGAATGAGCCTTTAATCGAGCAGGTGCTTGTTTACCCACCAGCTCATATACCACTGAAATTGCCTGCCTTATCCATCTTGCCACAGTTGACCTAGATGCCTGGAGACCTTTCTTCTGACCCCATAAATTAATTAAGTAATGGTTAGACCTTCTAAACCCTTTGACTCGGTCTAAGTAAACTAATAGACAACGTCTAACGTCTAAAGTATGGAAGCTTGTTTCTCTCTCATTCCGAGGGGCTGCGCAAAATGAGGGGAGAACAATCTCCTGGCTCCTATGGAACTGTGAAGCCACCTTTGGGAGGTATAGGGGGTCCTGCCTAAGTACAACCCTGTCCTCCAAAATCAACAAAAAAGGTTCTTTAATTGTCAGAGCCTGTACGTCCCCTATCCTTCTGGCTGATGTAATTGCCAAAAGGAAAGCCATTTTGAAAGAAAGAAACTTAAAAGACGTCTGAGCTACCGGCTCAAACGGTTCCCTGGTCAGGGCATCAAGAACCAAGGATAAATCCCATGGTGGCGTAAATGTGCCTGGTGACCGGCTTCCTGCTCAGCAGGAGGGTATCAACTACCCTCTCTGAGCACCCTTTTCCTCTAAGGATCTCCCTCTCAAGCACCCAGGCCGTCAGGGACAGGAACCCTGGATCGGGAGGAAACACCGGTCCCTGGCGGAGGAGATCCTGCCTGAGAGGTAGATGAAGAGGAGGGGCGACTGACCGCCTCTTCAGAGTGGGAAACCACGCCCTCCTTGGCCACCAAGGAGTGATAAGGATGAGACAGACCCCTGTCCGGCTTAGCTTCTGCAGTACTCTGGGGATGAGGGCAAGGGGAGGGAAAGCATACGCCAGGCCGAAATCCCACCTGTGAGCTAGGGCGTCTACCCCTCCTGACTCTAACTCTTTGGTGAGAGAGAAGAATCTGGAGAGCCAAACTGCTGCTTTATTAGAGCAAAGTCTTTGTCGCATATTTCCCATTCTCCTTGTTGAATGGGCTGTCTGCTCAGAAAGTCTGCTTCCACATTGTGCTCCCCCCTTATGTGGACCACAGAGATTGAAGGAATCCTTCTCTCTGCCCACTCGAGGATCTCCTGAACTAGCCTGGCTAGCCTTCGGGACTTGGTTCCCCCTTGGTGGTTCAGGTAGGCTACTGCAACAACGTTGTCCGAGAACACCTGAACTTCCCTGTCCTGGATCCGATCCCTGAATACTTTCAGAGCCTCTCCGACTGCCAGGAGCTCCCTGAAGTTGGACGAAGTCCTGCTCTGGGCCTGATCCCAGGGCTCGAAGGTCTTCCAGGTGGGCCCCCCACCCCCAAGCGCTCGCGTCGGTGGTAACACTTAGAGGCTTTTGTTGGGTCCAGGGACAACCGTTTGACCCCCACCCCAGACTGAGCCACCAACCCAGTGTTTCCCTCACGTTCCCCAGGAGGGACACCTTTCCTTCCAAGGACTCCTTCTTCCTGTCCCAACTGGCAAGAAGGAACCTCTGGAGGTCTCGAGAGCAGAGCTGGGCCCAGGATACACGATGTCATGAGGCCCAGGACCCTCATGATGGCCCTCAGTGACACCACCTTGGAGTCGCATAGGGCCGACACTGCTCCCTGAACCTTTTCTACCTTCTCTAGGGGGAGAAATTTTTTTTGCGCTACCAAATCCACCTGGTAGCCCCAAAACCCCTTTGTCTGCGATGGCTCTAGGGAGGATTTCTCCCAGTTGATCATCCACCCTAGGCTTTCCAGGGTGGCAATCATTCTGTCCCGGTCCAACAGCACCTGATCCTGGGACGAGTTGTAAACCAGCATGTCGTCCAAGTATGGAATCAGGGCAATTCCCTGGAGGTGGAGATATGAAACCACCTTGGCAAGAACCTTTGTAAAGATCCTTGGGCTGGAAGCCAGCCCAAAGGGAAGAGCCCTGAATTGCCAGTGCTGAACGCCCTGCCTCATCTTGATTGCGAAGTGCAAAAATTTCTGATGTTCCGGGGCAATTGGGACATGGAGGTAGGCATCCTTCAGATCCAATGTGATCATGAAAACCCCCTCCAAGAGGTGTCTTCTGACGGTGTAGATACTTTCCATACGGAACTTTTTGTATCTCAAGTGTTTGTTTAGCTTTCGTAGATTTATAATCAGTCGTAATTTTCCAGAGGGCTTTACTACCGCAAAAATATGGGAGTAAAACCCCTGGAGGACAGAAGGAGGGAGGAGGAGGGGAGGACAGAAACTCCAACCTGTATCCATCTTCTACCAGGAGGAGAATGTACGGGCTCTGGGTGATTTTCTTCCACTGGGGGAGAAACCACCTGAGCCTTCCACCAACCCGTGGGTTGGCGTCACTTAGCTTCTTTAGAGGAAGGGCCGGGACCGGAATAAAGGATTCCTCCCTTTTGTTTCCCCTTCCCGAACCCCCACTTTTTCTCTGCCTACCTCTTACCTTTGAACCTGTCCTTGGTAGGGGGGCCTCGAAAAAATTTCCTATCCTTGCCCTTTTTGGGCTTCACAGGAAATTTCTTTCCTTTCTCGGCTGAACAGGACAACACCTGCTCTAAACCTGTCCCAAAGATCAGGGAGCCCTTGAAGGGTATCCCACAAAGACGAGACTTGGATGTGAAATCTCCATCCCACGACTTTACCCAAAGTGCTCTCCTGGATGAATTTAGGAGGGCTGCAGACTTGGCCGTTGCCCTTACCGTTTCTACAGCTGAGTCAGCCAGGAAAGCTACCGCTTTCCCAAACACTTCCAGGGAATCCAAAACTTCTTTGGAATTTATTCCCCTGGATACATGATCCACTAGCCTGCCTACCCAGGCGTCTGTGTTCCTGGCTACACAAGCTGAGGCCAATGCAGGGCCCATAGCTGCTGCATTAGTCTCCCAAGCCCTACGTAGCAAAGTCTCTGACTTCCTGTCCATCTGATGTTGCCCGCATCCTCGAAGGACAGATCAGAACACTTGGATACCTGCGCCAAGGAGGCATTCAGCTTCGGGATTTTGAGGAACTTTTCCTCATCTGCCTCGCTAAAGGGGTACCTGCGTTTCCAGGTTTTCAGCTTCAAGATTTTCCTCTCTGGTTCCTTCCACTGATTCAGAATTATATCCCTGAGAGACTGGTGGACCGGGAGAGATTTTGCCTGTGGTTTAGACAGCCCCCTATACATCCTGTCCTGGGCTGAAACCTTTTGCGATGGCTGCTGGATCCCCTCAGAGGAATAGATCGTCCTCAGGAGGCCTTCCATATCCTCCGCAGAGAACAGGTGTCTGCCAGGCCTAGACTCCTCACTATCCTGGCTATCCTGATTGGGATTCTCCCCCTCCTCCAGGGAGCTTAGCTCCGAAGGGTCAGCCTCTTCCTCCCCCGATACAAGCTCAGTTGGGGTTCTAATGGATGCCCCTGTACTGCCCCAGGAGGTCCCCTCCTGGGATGGGGAATCCTCCCTACTAGAGAAGGACTCAGCCCGACCGCTGGACCTGGTAGTGGCTTTAAAAGTCTGAAGGGTAGCTAGCATCTCAGACTATAAGGTCAGGCAATCTTTCATGACCTGAGCGGTCTCCTTGCCTGCCAATTTATGGATACACGTAAAGCAAAACGGCTTCGTGTGACCCTGAGGAAGTTTGTTGTTGCGATAACCGCAACGTTTAGAGCAGGACAGGGTCTTTTTAGATCTAGTAGCCGACCCCTGGGCTGGGCGTACTGTACCTGGAAAAAACACACTTAGAACCCATTAGATTAAATGACAACAGGACGTTCCTGACAAGCCCCCTCTCAGGAACGCCCCAGCTAATGCTTGAACAAGTATTTCTTGCTACCAGTGCAGGGGGGGGGGGGTGAGGAATAGGGCTGCCCCCCTAGCCTTCCCCCCCTATAGCCAGGCAGACTCACCCCCTGTGGCCTCCTCGATTGCTGAGGGCTCTTCAGGCCCACTTTCCTTCTCCATTTGGCCGCCGCACCCTCCAGGAGCCGTTCTGGCCGCTAAGAAGAGAAAGCCTGGACCCCCTCTCCTGCCGTCTTCACGTGTGTTACACACGCCGCTGGCCGCCGCCATATTGCCGGAGCTCACCCGGATAGGGCCTCTAGCGGCGGAAGTGACATCCGCAGCGTGCGCGCGCATGTGCACCTCCTCAGCACCTGGAATCACATTCCGCCCCTTGGGAAGCTCGCAAACAGCGCACTTCTCCATCCCGGATTCCCCTGCATGTCAAGACGCCGGCATCAAAAGCTGCTGCAACAGCCGGGCAGGCAGACAGGCCCACCTCTTCCATGGCTATGCTGGGTGGCAGATCTCCAGAAGCCGTTCCACCGACAGTGTACCAGACCTGATCATGCAACCGGAGCAGGAAACCCCTAATCAGCCCTATAGATGGCCTCCCCATTCTATCAACACTTTCAGGTAGGGGAGGGAGTGGGAATAAGGTCCCCGGGGTTTTGGAAAGGCACCACTGCCCCCAGGATCCCCCAGTTCTTGGGAGCGGGGGGTCCCCTGCTGTCCACCACTTTCCGGCTGCCCCCTCCCTCCCCTCTCCCCTGAGACTTACGGAAATCCCTCTGGGACTGAGCAAGCTTGCCCCCGACCGGCATCCACCACTGGTCTGCCCCAGGGTCGGTGTCCGTGAGGGGGATCTTAGCCCCAGGCCTTGATGCCATATAGGTGAAAAAAATAACAAATGTTTTGCTGCATCCCTGTGGGAAACACAATCAAAAACTCAGGGGCAGAGGGAGGGTGGGGCCTTTTAGGCTCGGTTCACACAGGGGCAATCCGACTTCAGCCACGACTTTGCCAGGCAACTTCAAGGCAACTTGGAAGCAACTTCAAACTTAACTATGCCAGGCGACTTTGCCTGTGGCCAATCAGAGAAGGGAGGGAGGGGCTGCCCCAAAATAAATTCCTATTCTTTTCACTGACAAAGTCGCTTGCATTAAGATGGGGGATCCGACTTGGAGGCGACTTCCATTGAATTCTATGGGCACAAGTCGGATAGAAGTCGCCTCCAAGTAGTACAGGAATCTCTTCTGAAGTCACCTTGAAGTTGGAGCGACTTCAGTAGCGTACATAAAGACGGCTCCCATTCACTTCAATGGGATTTCTTATGTCAAGCAACCTGGGGCGACTTGAGGGGACTCACGTCGGATCCCAAGTCGCCCCTGTGTGAACCGGGCCTTAAACTCTGTCCTTGATTGTGTTTTCTGTCCAGGTGAGACCAATCAGCTCTCAGCTGTGCCGTCCTGGAAGAATGACTAGAGAAAAGGGAGATGACACGTGGTACTTCAGTCCATAGCAGGGATTTGTGTTGTGATGTCTATTTGCAAATTTGGTGGCGACGCCATGATGTAGTCCATGTTAATGGGGGTCTTTCTGAGAGGATTGTAGTTTTTATAGCAGGGTTTCTCAACCAGGGTTCCATGGAATCCTAGGGTTCCTTCAGCAATAAGCAATTTCTCAGATAAGTTCCAACTGACGCTATTGATCTTTTTAGCTATCTCTAAGGGGGTAATTCTTCCCAATGACCACAAGTGTAGGGAGTATTCTCCCCCCTGACCATCACACTAATGTATCATGAGTTGTAGATATAGTCATTTTTACCAGGGGTTCCCTGAGACCAGAAAGTTTTTATGAAGGCTTCCTCTGTGCTGAAAATGTTGAGAAAGGAGGGTTTATAGGGATAATTGTCTGCCTATTGTTGTGGGAGAGGCTACAGTAGGGTTGGAGAGGTAGGAATGATAGATGGAAAGGGGTGGGGAGGGTCCTTGTTGGATTATTGATAGTACAAAGGAGGCAATAGTGCTACCACCCAATGTTAGATGGAAACTCAGAGACTCAGAATCTGGGGAGAGCTCAGCATTTCAGTCACCAAAACAACTCCACTGACCGGTTACTAGAGTCGCCACATCATCCCTTTAATCCAGGACACATATGAATTACACAGGTTGTTCTGAGGCTAATTGCAGATAAGGCACCAAGTGAATTTAATTACCACCTTAATCAGCCAGAGAACCTGGGTAATTAATGCATGTCCTGGATTAAAGGGATGATGTGGCAACCCTACCGGTCACAGGTCAGGCAGGATTCGGCTGGAAATGCGTTGACCTTCTCAGGTCTGTTACATAGACATGAAGTGGTGGTTGGATGATGTGACAGCGGTATGCCTGTTCATGGATGGTCATCCCACCACCACCACACACTTCAATCTGATTGAACCATCTAATACATTTCAATAGAACCAAAAGGACTCAACAGCTGGTTCCAGTGCCAGTAGAGTAACAGATGAACTTTATTGGGGGGGGGGGGGCTTCTTAGTGTGATGGGTGTTGGATACAGGTTAGGATTAGGGTTGCCACATCATCCCTTTAAT
>BLSH010380339.1:1024780-1037482 GCA_018402905.1 Glandirana rugosa
TTTCTAAAGGTCAGGGTTGGGGTGATGGAGGGGGTAAAGGTCGGGGTTGGGGTGATGGAGGGGGTAAAGGTCAGGGTTGGGGTGATGGAGGGGGTAAAGGTCAGGGTTGGGGTGATGGAGGGGGTAAAGGTCAGGGTAGGGTGGGTGTGATAGGTAGGTAGATGAGGTAAGTCTCACAATGCAGAGACCTGGTGTTGTAATAAAGGTGATGATGAAATGGTTGTAGAAGGTGCTGGGTGGTGAATGGAGCCATACAATGTGCAGACCTCTCTACACACAATGCCCCCATCTTCTCCTACACCACACCCATCCCAATGTAAGCTGCACAGCACCGAGGTAAACACGGCACACCGTTGCTATAGGTAACTCTTTGTTGCTATGGGTAACACGCTCTTCCTCCACCCCCAACAGAATGAGCGGAATCAGGGAAGCACCCCGCCCTGTAATAGCGGCCCCTCCCGGAGAAGGCAGGAAACACACCGCAGCCGCTCCTCTCGCCCACACCCACACCCACACCAGTAACAATGAATGAATGAATGATAATTACGTTTCACACCACGACGGGGTCTCTCGTTTCCGAGGGGAAAGAATTCGCTGCTACAGTTTCTGCCATTGGCTGGCGTGTGATTGGCAACTCGCTAAACTTCATTGGACACAGAAGACGCCAATCATAAGGCGGGACTCCTCCAAGCCAATCACAGCTCTCTGTCAGCACGTGGGGCGGTGCCGTATCGCGAGGTGAAGGCCCCGGCCTCTATTGAAGGAGAATTTGTGAGTCGAGCGCGCGTTGTGTCCTTCCGCCCGGAGTCCGCCATTGTCCTCCCCTCTGGTAAGGATCTCTGTGTGTGACGGTGTCTTCTCTGTGTGTATGACGGTGTGATGGCGTCTCTCTCCTCTGTATATATCTATGAGGCGTCTCTGTCCTCTGTGTGTCCCTCTGAGCACTGCTGCTCTCTTCCCTCTCCTGACCACATAGACCGTGCAGAGTGCAGGTCCTCCTATGGGCAGAGCTCCCACCATTACAGGACAGCGAGAGGAAACCTAGAAGTACAGCAGGCTTCCCATTTTCTCTGTACTGTGATTGTGCAAACTCATTGCAGTGCACATAAAAGGCCAGGGGAAGAGGCCTCCCAGGAGGAAAGCAGATGGGGAACCCCGAAGATCTGCATGGAAGAGTGGAGTGACATGGCCGGCGGCTGTGGTGATCCCTCCATCCCTGCAACCACAACGCTGCTGTCTTACAAACGTGGAGCTGCCATTCATTCTAAATGGCCTCCCTAATTCTTCCCTACAGTGAGATGCAGAGGCCTTGTTTCCTGCAGGTACAGCCAGGGGTGCTGTTAGAAGCCAAGGGTCCCCATACGGGCCCCCCCCCCTCCATACAGACCGCCCGACACAAGGATCCCCCCCCCATACAGACCGCCGACACAAGGATCCCCCCCCCCCCCATACGGACCGCCCGACATGGGGGGGGGCCCCCCCCATGCAGCCAATGCTTTAAGCGATACTAAAGGTATCATTTTTAAAAAGATAACAAACGTTCTACTTACCTCCTCTGTGCAGCGGTTTTGCACAGAGCGGCCCTGATCCTCTTCTGGGGTCCCCCAGCAGTGCTCCTGGCTCCTCTTTAGTGCCCTGTCAGAGAAGCACTTTCTCTGGGGGCACTCGTGCGGGCGCACTCCCGAGTCCTGCTGTGTCCATTGACAGTCAGCAGGACTTAGCTCCCATGTTACTGGACTTGATTGGCAGCAGCAGGAGCCAATGGCTCCCCTGCTATCAATCTATCCAGTGAGGACCTGAGACACCGGCTGAAGCTGCTAGGCTCACCCCTGGTGCAGAAACTATTAAGCTCAGGTAAGTAAAAGGGGGGGGGGCTGCAACAGAAAGGTATTTCACCTTAAGACTCATTTCACACTTGTGCAAGTTGTCCTGCGATTTGGTGTTGCAAAGTCGCATGACAAGTCATACCCCATTATTTCCAATGAGTACCATTCATATCTGTATGACTTCAAGTCGTGCCGACTTCAAAGTAATCCCTGCATTACTTTGGCCCAACTTTGATGCAAGTTGAGGTCCATAGACTTTACTGTTAAACCCTCAGTCTCATGCAATTTGCACCTGATCCGAAATCGCGGCAAAATCGTGTCGCACAAGTGTAAAAGGGGCCTTCTGCACCAAGGTGAAAACCCGTGAGTTTACAACCCCTTTAAAGTGGTTGTCAGCCCGTGACAACCACTTTAACGTACAGGTAAGCCTATAATAAGGCTTACCTGTAGGTTTCCTGCATATCTCCCAAACCTGCACGGTTCAGGAGATATACAGTGTACTAGATGTGCCCACGTAATTTCGGCACATGCGCAGTGAAGAAAAGGCCCCCCCCCCACAAAAAAAGACCCTGTTCCTTTAAAGCATGTTATACAGCACAGTGCTTTTGCTGCCATTTCCCCCCATGTAGCACCTGAAATACCTGGCTGATCCTGCCAGTTTCTGCCCTCCCCCCTGTAAACTGACCACGGTATATCATGGCTGCTGAGCCCTGACACCATGGTCAGTTTACATGCCTCCGTCGTTCGCAGCTCTCCTGTGTCCTCTCTCCCTTCTTCCCTCCCTGCCTGTCAGCTCCATCCACTCCACAATTCTCCCTTCCAGTTTGTAAAATAATAATGTTAAGTCTGCAATCCCCTCTGTTGGATAACATGTGCCCACCACTGATCTGAGATAGAAATTCTTTTTTTTAAATAAATGGCATACAGTGGGGCACATGTGCTTAACAACCACTTTAAACTAATCCATCCAACCACCCGCTGACCATGCCAAATTCATGAAATCCCCCGCAACATTTTCATTATTGGCACCAATGCGTGTAGCCAATTAAATTTTTATTATGCAACACTTATACTGTATGGTGCTGTTGCAACAAATACATTAAATGCCACCATATTTGTAATAAAAAAAAAAGTGGAGGTAAATCTGACCTCTTCCATGTTGGAGTAAATTGTTGATTGTATTGCAGAAATGCGACAATTTGTCTTAAAGATGAATTCCAGGTATGGGATTATAGGCATAGTTTTACTGGTCCAGCTTGGAGCAATATGTGCTATGTAAAATATGATTTTTATATATATTTGTCTTCCTCTAGACTAGTGTGAAATGGCCGTCCAGGAGAGCAGACCAAACAACACAATCTACATCAACAATCTCAATGAAAAGATAAAGAAGGATGGTAAGCCCTGATCGCTCAGTGTCTGGAAATGGTTCTCGTGCTGAAAATTTCCTTATTTAATGTGTGTTGACCTAAATGTTCAGTCCTAGGTGAAGTCATTTGGTTACTCCAGTGTTCACATTTCCCTGCTATAGTTCTTAGCTTTTCTGTGCTTATCTTTGGAGTTTTGGGTATTCCTTTCCTGCTATTGGATTCTTTTATATTATGGTGATTGCAACAGAGAAAATGAGACTTCTCTGAATGGCCATGGTGATTCTACAGAAACTGAAATGTAGAAGTCTAGTCAACAGAATGCATGGCCGATATTAAATGATTGGGTGGCTTAGCCCCAACATCTACTAAAAACTTACCGTGTTGCCGAACTAATTTTTGCAACGTGCTGTACCTGTGAAGAATCGATGGAATAATTGCCTCTCCTGCCGCCAAACACAAACCTCTGTAGATGAAGTCTGCTGCAGGAACCAATGTTTCTCCAATGTCCTCTGTAGCACTTACTGGTTCATCCTGCTGGCCTTTGTCACTACAAGATATAGGAAGAACATGGAGGTCAGCGAGAGGAAACTGTGGGGGACCAGGGGATCGACACTCCCAGAAATGTTGGCTCCTGTATAGAGCTAAAGCTGGGGATCTCTCTGTATTGAAGTAGTGTTCAAGGACACGGGGGGGGTTGGGTAGGATTGGTATTTATTATTATTATTAAGGATTTATATAGCGCCAACAGTTTGCACAGCACTTTTTTTTTACAAAAAAAAAAGGAAGGCAGACAGTACAGTTACATCACAATTTGGTACAAGAGGAATCAGGGCCTTGCTCGTTAGAGCTTACAATCTAAGTATGTATCTTTATAATGAATCAAATAAAAAAATATATAGAAGGATGGACTTTATAGACACTGGTTATATTAAAAATCCAAGTTTTTATTAATTACAGAAGATTTTGCAATAAAAACAATATGTACATACAAAGTGAGAAATATTGGTCATATCTAGTACATTTCTATTCCTGATGTCTCCAAAGAGATGGCCACTTACTTCCTGGACCCCCCAGGTTTGGAACACCCTGGTGGTGATGGTCACTCTTGAGATATGAAGTATATACAGGGAAAAAGCTCTACATGTTTCGCAAGCTATACTTGCTCCTTCCAAAGCTAGTCATTCTGTCACTAAAAAGGAGACCTTTCTACATATTCATGATGCAAATATACATTGTCAAAAATATATGTATCATACCAGCAAATCTACATTAGAATAAGATACGCTGTGACCATCAGGTTAGCCCACCGCCGCAAAGTAATGAATATAACCACTGCCTATAAAGTCTATATATAGGCACAGCTTGTTTGGGGAAATATAAAGAGGAGCTGTAGTCTCTCCCCCACCTCACCTGCGATATAGATCGAGGTGCACAAGGGAATAGATTAGTGCTAGCAATCAAACCTTCCCACAGGCTATAAATAGAGCAGATTTATTGGACCTAAAAATCCAAAATTACAAACAGTCCATTGTATGCTGGATGCTGGTAAGTTTCTGGCTAGTCCGCGAGCGCCCTTTTTCAAACCACGATGCACACAAATTCATGCAAAGCTAACAGGTGGAACCCATCATTTAATTCATACTTTTCAACAAAATTAAGTCCTTTCAATCAGTAATGTGTTGCAGGGGTGGTAACGCAAGATGCCATCAATTCCCTATATTCCACAAATAAATCACCACCAAGATACCTGTGATGTAAAGCAGAATAATCACTACAAAAAATGATATAGATGCCTAGAAAAATAACATATGTGGGTTCCACCTGTTAGGATTACTATATGTATTAGCTTTGCATGAATTTGTGTGCATTGTGGTTTGAAGAAGGGTGCTAGTGGGCTAGCCCATAACTTACCAGCAGAAAATGGGACACACACATACACACACCTGTCCAAGGATCGGCAATGTCCTCACCTAAGCCGATTCTTCAGATTTGGGTGCTGGCGCCGGCATCTTGGGTAAGGGAAACTGGCAGTGAAGCCTTGTGGCTTCTCAGCTGGCTCCCTACTGCACATGTGCGAACTGCATTGCGGTTTGTCAATGGTCCCGCATTCTTCTGGGACCTGTAGTGCCCAGGAAGTCTATAGGATGAAGAAGGTGGGTCAGAGCTTCCGCACATATTGCCGCAGTAATCTGACTGGGAGAGGGAGCGTGTAAGCGCCACCCCCCCCCAAAAAGTGGGAGTGGGGATGATGCAAACAAGTGGAACCTTTTTTGCTGAAGTTGCGCTTTAAAGCCGACAATAGAAGATTTGTTTATTTAACAATTGACTTCTGTCAAACAGGCCACAGGTGGATTGAAATCCGTCCAGTCCCTGCCAAACCAGCTGAATTTCGATTCATCTGTGGTCATCTTTTAGTTTGGTGACAGATGCAACAAAATCGAATTATTGCTGAGCTCACATGTTGGTATTACAATAGTTGTTTGCTTTTTTCATTAGAGCTGAAGAAGTCTCTGTACGCAATCTTCTCCCAGTTTGGTCAGATCCTTGACATCCTGGTGTCCCGCAACCTGAAGATGAGAGGGCAAGCTTTTGTGATCTTTAAAGAAGTAAGCAGTGCAACGAATGCCCTGAGGTCAATGCAAGGATTCCCTTTTTATGATAAGCCGATGGTTAGTATTGTGCATCTTTTTTTTTTTTCCTTGTTTAAATATTTTATTGATCGTAAGAATCATACATATAACACATATGCATACCATCTAGCCCCTGAAAGGGGGATAATATACAAAAGACCAACAATTCAACTGTTTAACTGATTGGGTTGAAGCCCAGATAGTTGGATAACAATAGAGCAAGGTTTAACATATAAGCATAAACCGATGGTATTGTAATATGGTTTTAGAGGTTATGGGAGCATCTTCCTCTTTCATTATGTGGCTTCTGTGACAGATTGGCATGTTAATAGGGTTGGTCTGCTTTCTGGTCAAAGTGTAACACTGAGGCTGCTGTGATATAACTGGGTTCCTAAATACTCAAATTTATTGCATTAGTCTATTTGTGACTGTTCCAAACATTGTATATGGCATTAGTCTTCTATGAAATCTTTATAAGCTACATTCATACCTTTTGAGTTTCCTGAACATGCAGCAACACACACAGGAATGAGCATTTTGCAGTGTTTCGCAAGCACATGAATAAACGCGCTGCAAACTTTAGCAATAATTTATGGTACCTCAAACAGTTTCCCAGCGACGAACGCAGAATGCTCCACGTCCGATTAGGTTATGATGTTTCTTTGTCATGCATAGTGCAGCTCATTCAAGTGAATACAAACAGTTGTCACTGTCCCCACCTATAACTGGCCTTTACAACAAGGAGCACTGGAAGGGCAAACTCATGTCAAACAACCAAAGTTTCCAAGCTCAGCTTACGGACCAGCCTGCGACCAACCAAAATAACCGGTCTAACAGTATGCATTAAAACCAGGGGTTTGGTTACACACTTTTGCAAACGCATGTGTAAGCTGCAGGCCCTGGCAAGGCACCCTGCATACTGCAATACCTACCTCTGACTTGTTAGAGGCTCCACAATGGAAGCACATGCATTTTAATGGATAGCTGTAGGGCAGGTGATTGGAGGAGCCCAACCCTCAAAGGTACAGGAACACACTAGACACCCAGCACATTGCACAATGGCGCCTAAGGTGTCAGTGTATTGCCTAACCCATATATCAATAATATATATATGGGTTAGGCAACACACTACCTTTTTTAAAGCGGGTTGGGCTCCTCCAGTCACCTGCCCTACATCCTATATCTTTTAAAATGCATGCGCTTCCATTGTGGAGCCTCTTAAAGTCAGAGGTTTGTATTGCAGTATACAGGGTGTCTTGCCGGGGCCTGCGGCTTACACATACGTTTGCAAATGTGTATAATCAAACCCCTGTTTTTAACTCATACTGTTAGACAGGTTAACTTGGTTGGTGTCAGGCTGGTCGGTAAGTTGAACTTGGAAATTCTTTGTTTTTATTTGACATTCAAGTGAATAGGCTGCCCGAAGTACAGCGTGAGAGAACACACTAAAGTTTGTGGGAATGCTATAACTAGGTGTTAATGGGACCTAATAGTAGACCAAAAGTTTCGGGGAATGCCTTTCAATTTCTACATCTCTATATACTGTAATATAATATATGGTAAACGTTCAGCAAATGTTTGTATAATGGAATAGAGCAATTTGGTAGGCAAAACACACATTCAGATTTCCCTGCACGCTCGATTTATGTACATTTCTCATGAGGTTACAGTTGATAGCCAGGACACAACAGAAAAAATGTCAGGAAATTGAGTAGAGAATGCGTGCATTTTTCACGTTTTATTTTCCTGACTCTTTGTGTTTCTCTGGATACTAAGCTGTGAGAGTTGCACATAACATTGTATGCAGGGAAATCTGAACATAATTTTTTTTTTTTTTTTCTGACCAGAAATGCAGCAAGCATTCCACAATGGAAGCGCAACAGACCAGTGTGAAGACATACATAGAATTGTATGTCTTCACACTCTTGCGCTAAAGGTGGCAATAATGGCTAGGGTTGTCCCGATACTAGTATCGCTACCGATACCGAGCATTTGCAGGAGTACTTGTACTCCTGCAAATGCTCTCGATGCCTGTTCCGATACCTGGACTCTCTGGGATGACCGGAGGGGGGGGGGGCTTAGTAGCACAGAGGAGGACACCGAGGGATGATCGGTGGGGGAAATTACAATCACCGATCTCCCCTCCACGGCATTCAGCTGCTTTATTAAAAGCCTCACAGGGAGAGTGTCCTTGTATCCTCCTCTGTGCTGCTCCGGGCCCCCCTCCTCCTCCGGTTCCCGTGTTCTCCTCCGGTCCCGATCTGTCCTTATCCGTCGTTCTCCCTTCCCAATCTGTCCCCCCCCCCCCCCCCCGGTCCTTATCTGTCCTCTGGTCGTTCGTGCCGATCCCCTCTGTCCTCCTCCGGTTCTCCCTTTGTCCTGGGATCGTTCAGGATGGAGAGCGGAGGAATGAGCCGGTAAATGTCATTTACCGGCTACTTCCTTTTCTGAATGGACAGTCAGTGACTCTGTTCATTCATAATTTGTAAACTGTGCTTACGATGTCTCCTCTTCATTCATCTTCAGTGCAGCTGAGGAAGAGACTGAGGAATCCCTATCCTCAGCCCCTTTCTCCTTGTCTCAAAGGGGAGATGTTGGGGGTCTGACCCCTGACATCTAACCAAAGCCCCCCCCAACAGGGTTGATTAAAGAAGAAAACATTTTAAAAGTAAAATTGTAAAAAAATAATTAGAAATAAAATAAAAATACGACATCATCCACATTGTAAAAAAATATATAAATTGTAAACAATAACTAAAAAATGAAAATGAAAAACTACTGACAGTCCACTAATAAAAGTGTGCGTATGTATGGCTAGCAGCGCACCAAAGAAATACAATAAAATCAATCAATAATAGCAGCTGCCTAATAATAAAACATAAAACCACAGTAAATTCATAAGGTGCACAAAAGATTCACAGCAGCGTAAGTGTTTAAATAACACCCTTGAGAAATAGTTCATAAAATAGTGAATATATATTCCAACATTCAAAGATGGTCCAGAAAACATCCATGATCAGACAGTGTATGTGTGGATGTAACAGACACCCTTAAGCCTTCCCCCACCGTGCACCAGTGTCTCCCATCACCTAATAATACTGAGGCTCACCAAACATCAATGAAAAACCAGCATAGACCGTCCAATATAGGCGTCAATCATTCAAGCAAGGCAATTCCTCCACTCCTATATTAGTCTATGTGGGGTCTCAGCTCATGTATGGGAACAAAAAAAAAACTCATAGTGCAACACCATACCACTTAGTATAAAACATTTATTGAATAAGGTATTGCTCGTACATTTTAAAAGCCAACATATCACCTAATGACTAGGTTACTGGTGCGTTACCGTGCCGCCAGACCGACTTGCATCATGCTGCTCCGGTTACACATCCTGTTCTCTCAAAGTTGCCATGTAGTCACTACCCTTCTATACTAGGTGTTGTGCTTATATCCTGGTAAATGTATTCAATCTAGATTGGAGGCATACGCTCAAACCTGGCCGTTTTGGTCAGGATGGGGTTAATGGTATAGATAGACAATTCCTATGTTGTGCTGATGAGGGGTTAATGGCACAGACGGCTGCTATGAGGCTGAGCGATGGGTGTGTCCTCGCAGCTGTGAGTGAGAGGAGTGTGCATTTAAGCGATGTTGCCGTGCTGTGTAGTCACCCCTGGTGAGCAAGTCGGATATGACAAAATGCATCCAAAAAAAAAAAAACCAAGGGTAGTGACTACATGGCAACTTTGAGGGAACTGGATGTGACCGGAGCAGCATGATGCAAGTCGGTCTGGCGGCACGGTAACTCACCAGTAACCTAGTCATTATGCGATATGTTGGCTTTTAAAATGTACGAGCAATACCTTATTCAATAAATGTTTTATACTAAGGGGTATGGTGTTGCACTATGAGGAGGTATTTTTTTTTTTTTTCCCCCCCCCTCTGTTCCCATACATGAGCGGAGACTCCACATAGACTAATATAAGAGTGGAGGAATTGCCTTGCCTGAATGATTGACGCCTATATTGGACGGTCTATGCTGATTTTTCATTGACGTTTGGTGAGTCTCAGTAGTATTGGGTGATGGGAGACACTGGTGCATGGTGGAGGAAGGCTTAAGGGTGTCTGTTACATCCACACATACACAGTCCAGGAAACATCCGTGATCAGACAATCTTTGAATGTTGGAATATATATTCACTATTTTCGTGAACTTTTTCTCAAGGGTGTTATTTAAACACTTGCACTGCTGTGAATCATTTGTGCACCTTATGAATTCACTGTGTTTTATACTGACAGTCCACGCTTCATCAGCACCACCTATCAATGCCCATCAGTGCTGCATATTAGTACCACTGTCACATGACATTAAAAAAGTATCCGTAATCGGTGTCGGCGAATACTTGGAAAAAAAAGTATCGGTACTTGTACTCGGTCATAAAAAAGTGGTATCGGGACAACCCTAATAATGGCCTACAATAAATTTTTATGATCTTGATTACAAAGTCAAATATAACAGTTACATATAAAAATATATATTAAAAAAAAAAAATGTATTTTCGGCCAAGTGCAGTATTTTAGTATACCAAATCCTCCTGATCAGTTGCACTAAAACATTGTGGGAATTTTTTATGGTTTCTTAGACTGCAGTATCAGATATAAGAACCTTTAGAATTTATTACGTAGTTTATATGGCAGTATGAGCTTAGATTGGTGTGAGACTACCTTGTGATATTCTGATATATTTTCCAATATAACCATAGAGAATACAGTATGCAAAGTCGGACTCAGACATTATCGCCAAAATGAAAGGCACTTTTGTGGAGAGAGACCGCAAGAGACAGGAGAAGAGGAAAGGAAAGGTACCGGAGGTTGCTCCTGTTAAGAAAGCCATTCCAGGGGCACCTGTGCAAGGCATGCCAGGGCAGATGCCAGTAAGTGTGACACTAGTAAATGACATTGTCTGTGCCAGGCTACAAAGAGGCAATCGCTTATAAATGTTCTCTGTTTTTAGGGTATGGCAAACATTCCTGGAATGACCCAGGCTCCTCGTATGATGCACATGCCTGGACAGACGCCATACATGCACCATCCTGGAATGATGCCACCACCAGGAATTACTCCGGGACAGATTCCACCTGGTGGCATGCCTCATGGTCAGATGATGCCAGGACAGATGGCACCAATGCAGCCGGTAAGTGCTAATCCTGATATGATTATCCTATCAATAG
This sequence comes from Glandirana rugosa, assembly GCA_018402905.1. Classification (NCBI taxonomy): domain Eukaryota; kingdom Metazoa; phylum Chordata; class Amphibia; order Anura; family Ranidae; genus Glandirana; species Glandirana rugosa. The sequence goes on from BLSH010380339.1 coordinate 1,035,835, forward strand.
CCTAAAATAAGCTAGGTCTTTGATATTGTGGTGTGTAGGCATATCTGAATGTTTAATGCCCTTTTGTACAAGCTCTATCCCTTTGCTTGTGTGAGAATGTGTTGTATGAAGTATGTTGTCTTGGGGAGAAGGGAGGCAGAAAGGGAAAATAAATAAACTGATCAGAATTTGAGACCTGCTGCTGACCCCTCCTAACTGCCCTGGGAGCTGGCTCACAAGTGACTTATGATGCACACATCCATGCAAATATGGTTATCTGCATACCAAGGTAGCGTGCCAAACACACCCTTGTCTGTTGAGGTGTGTGTGTGTGTGTGTGTGTGTGTGTGTGTGTGTGTGTGTGTGTATATATTTATAATATAATATAATCTGTGATGTGGGATTGTAATTCTTTTTAGCTGCAGTTTTTCAAAAGGCTAATACCTCTAAATCCGTCTTCCACAGATATCGGAAAACCCACCAAACCACATTCTGTTCTTGACCAACCTCCCAGAAGAGACAAACGAGTTGATGCTTTCTATGCTCTTCAATCAGTAAGTATTGTAAACTCCTGAGATTGGTTTATAGAAACCTTCCATATATGATCGGGATTTTGCCACCTTGATTGTCCCCTCTTTATTAACTGGCTTCCAGTCCACCCTCCATGTCTTGTGTTTTTCTCATTTACCACCCCCACTGACAATACTGCTCAATGTGTAGATTGCTCCCCCAATCCCCTGTCCTGCAGCATTCCAAATGTAGTGCCCTCTGATCTTATAACCGTCTCCCCCGTGTGCTGCTCACTCATTCCCACCATCAAGAACACTTCTTCTTTTGGTATCCACATATCCACCTTCGCAGCTACAGCCCACCGTACACCCACTTGGGTATTTACTAGTTCATGAGAAGAAATACTAACTAGGTTTTTAACATGTTATTGTTGGCCATAAGCAATTAGCAAAGCGGTACTATAAGTTTTTCCCTTCACTGCATGACAATGTAGAGTATGGGTATAGTGGCAAATGTACCTAGAGGGTCAATTCACAACTTTCTAAATCACAGGTGTCAAACACAAGGCCCGGGGGCCGAATCCGGCCCTCCAGGTCATTTCATGTGGCCCTCACACCTCTCCTGCAGCTGCAGCACTCCCCCTCATCTCCACCACCCCTGTCTCAGCAGTCTGTCTCTCTGTGCAGCTGCAGCACCCCCTCATCTTCACCTCCCCTGGTCTCAGCATTCAGAAGACTCCAGCTCTCCTCTGGTCCTCCTCCAGACCCTGCACGTTCTAATTCTCAGCTCTGCCCCCACTGTGGTGTAAGGAAGGGTGGGGGACCCTTGACTTCCGATGGAGGGGGGAGCTCTTGGCATCAGTTGTAAGGGGGGGGGGTGGTGCTTTGAACATCTAGTCTTAGATATACAACCGGCCCTTTCAGGGCGACCATAATGCTGATACGGCCCACGATGAAATCAAGTTTGACACCCCTGTTCTAAATGGTCCATGCATATTCCGTTTTTACACACGACTAACACTTTGGATAGGTGTTGACGCCTGCCGCTCCATAGAGGAGACTAGAGTGTGAAAAACTGACAGATGTACCTTATCGGTCTGGACCATCCATGTGAAAGGGCCCTAAAATAGGGGAGAGAGAGAGATTACACAACATAATTC
>BLSH010380339.1:1042889-1086963 GCA_018402905.1 Glandirana rugosa
GGTGTATTATTTGTGATGGTAAAAGTAGATATGTCTCGTGGACCTCTGAGGAGACTTGTAAAGACACATAGACATACCGACAAACCTTACGGAGGGGTACAACCCTGTGTCTAGTCCGTGGATGTTGTTATACGTCATCATGTTCGAAATGGAGACGAAAGATTAGGTCATCATTGTATAGTAAACGACTGTTCTCATCATGTCGAGTCCTTCCATCCGTACAATGTATCATGAAAGACAAACGTAAAATTGAATTTCGTAAACGATTGGGTCCTTTTTTTTTTTACGACGAGGACAGAGAAATTGGTGAAGTCGGGGCCTTCCAAAACGTCGAAATCCTGGTCTCGTGAAAAACGCCTGAGCTGTACTACTCTTGTCAGCAAATGATATGTTACTACTGGATTAGAAAGCAGAGGTAAAGCTTGTACTACTGCATATTGTTGTAGGTGCCTGATCTGTGTCCCAACATGGGGAGGCATTCCAAACAGCCATACAGATACACAGAAATGTTCAGAGGAGTCTCCAGGTGCTCTGTATAGATGAAAATGGTAGTGTTTATTATGTGGTATTCTGCACACAAAAAAAAAGGGGGGGGGGGGTTGAAACTCCCATTGTTCCCGCTGCTCCATGCACTATAATGGGGTACCTGCTATGGTGAAAAGCTAAGCAAAGTCTTGTACCATCATTTGTACATTGTCCCTGCTACCTCCAGGTACTGTGACCCAGAGATTAAACAATCACCTTGTAAAACAACCCATAATAGAAACGAAAGGCAAAATATTTTTATATATATAAAAGAAAAAAAAAATTATACATTTTTTTTTTCTCCCCTCCTTTCTTAGAAGTGATCACATTCTCTCTGAGCTAGGGGGAGGAGAAGCAACAGCACATTTTGCTTCTCAGTGAATGGCTGTGCAGCGGGGGGTGGTGTGTCAGTCTGATCAATGGAGGAGAGTACACTAAGTTCCCAGCAGAGCTAGAGAACTGACCACGCTGTGCTCTCCTGCTTAGTGTGGTCTGTTTTTAATAGGAAAGCAAGGGGACTAGCAGGAACACCAGGGAGTTCACACAAAGGAAACAAATCAAAGGGAACAGGAGTCTTTCTCATACAAGTACATGGTATAGCAACCACATATCAGGAATATGAAGTGTTGGGGTAATAAATGCTTTAGCCTACATTCACTGATTTAGATGGTGCCATTGCCGGCAATAGGCGCCGATTGCTGGCAATAGCACCGTCCGAATCGGTGTGACGCCGCGCCAGTTCCCAACAGTAATTCTGGTACTATTTTTGGGGGCAATTTCAATAGATATCTGCGCATGAACCCACACAGGTGTCTGTCAAGTCGGACTGAAATGCCGATATGAAATTGTGTGAGTTCAGATGAATTTCAAACCCGCCCTCAGTGTAAACGTGGGGTCAAAGTGATACTAAAATGTGTTTTTTTTTTTTTTTTTTTTTTAAAAAAAGAACAAACATATTCTACTTACCTGCTCTGTGCAGTGGTTCTGCACAGGGCAGCCCTCTTCTTCTCGGGTCCCTGGCCCCTCCCTCCTGTTGAGTTCCCCACAGCAAGCTGCAGCTCCATGTGTCCATTCAGACTCAGAGCTGTGGTTAGGCCCCACCCCTCTCTCCTCATTGGCTCACTGGGTTTGATTGACAGCAGGGAGAGCCAATCAGGAGGGAGTTTCTGTGCAACATCGCTGGATGTAGAGGGGCCTCAGGTAAGTATTAGGGCTGCACACAGGTTTTTTTTTTTATCTTGATGCATAGAATATATTGAGATAAAAAAATCTTCTGCGTTTACAACCGCTTTAAGTGTTTTTTTTTTTTTCAATCTCTTAACCAGGATATGCCCTACCACACAACTTTTAAAAGAGATTCAGATGTAGCACAAGATGTAAACTTATGGAGGTTCATTTGCAGACCACACAAGCCCTTCTTTGTCAGGCTGGCTGTAAATATGCAGAGGTACACTGCTTACTCTGTATACATGGAGGCCACTAGAGGGACAATCTACCACTATGTTTGATAGACCCTCATGAAAACAGCAAACATTACTTCCCGGTAAACTTTATCATTCTAACTAACATACTCTCTGAAATGCACTATAGTTACCTCCACCCCTCTCTGCAGCCTGCATGTGCAGATGACTTCCGAGGGACGTTTTTGAAAGAAAAGCCTTGCAGGGAAGATCACTGGATTGGGGATGAAGGATAATATTTAACAGCAGGATGTACTCGGTGTGGAGGGATTTTCAGTATGACCAGGTAGACCATGAGAGTCACATAGTGGTAGCTTCCTATCCCCCTTCATTCAACTTCTTAAGCCAGGTACACATGCACTAAAATTCGTCTGGTTCACCGGGAATCGGCTGAATTTCAGTCCGTGTGTAGCCCTGTCTAAAAACTGGCTTCTGTTAAACGGTCATTCTGGGAAACCAGCATTCAAACAGCGCATGCAGCCAATCTTCTAACCTGTGTATTCTGGCAGGGTGGGGGTCCCAAATGTCAGAATACAATAGCCTGCCTGGAAGATCCCTGCTTGAATGGAAAAAAAAAACAATGTATACTCAGCTTAAAGGAGTTGTAAAGTCTCCAGGTTTTTCAACTCAATGCATTCTATACATTAAGGTGAAAAACCTGTGCTGCAGCCCCCCCCCAGAGCCCCCATTTTTCTTACCTGAACCCGATCATTCCAGCGACGAACACGAGCCCAGCATCTCCAGCCGCTTTCTCGTAAAATCCAGTGACACGGGAACCAGGGGCGGGGCCGAGTCCTGCTGTCTGGGTGAATGGACGCAGCAGCAGGACTCAGGAGCGCGCCCACACAGCTGCCCCCCCATGGAAATCTGCTCTCCGTGGGGGCACTCGCCGAAGAGGAGGAGCGCCGCTGGGAGACCCCAGAAAAGGAGGATCAGGGCTTCTCTGTGTAAAACCCTTGCACAGAGCAGGTATGGCATGTCTGTTATTTTAAAAAAAACCCAAACCTTTACAATCACTTTAACCGGTTAACAACCGGCCCATAGCAAAATGACCGCTACAAGCCAGTTGCTTAACTCTGGGAGGACGTACAATGATGTCCTTCCAGAATCGTGTGCACTCGGGAACATCCGTGACCGACCTGGCGGCCTTTTACCATGCAATCGCTCCGTCAAATGAAGGAGCAATCACATGTAAACAAGCTGGCGGAGGTTCCGGCTCTTCTCTCCGCACCGATCAGTGAGGGGAGAGATCAATGCAGCAGCGCTGTGGCCAGAGGATCTGAAGTGCCCACAGCACTGCTATGTTCCAGGCTGCACCCCCACCATCCATGATCACCCAGCTATCCTCACCCAGCCATCCATCCATGCTCACCCACCCAGCCATCCATCCATCCATGCTCACCTACCCAGCCATCCATGCTCACCCATCTGTCCTTACTCACCCACCCATCCGTGCTCACCCATCCGTTCGTGCTCACCCATCCCCACTCACTCATCCCCATCCGTGCTCACTCATTCCCATCCATGCTCACTTATCTTCATCCATCCCCATCCGTACTCAGTGATCCCATCCATCCCCATCTGTGCTCAGTCATCCCATACCTGCTTAGTCATCCCCATCCGTGCTCAGTCATCCCCCCCATCCATGCTCAGTCATCCCCATCCGTGCTCAGTCATCCTCTTCCGTGCTCAGTCATCCCCATCCGTGCGCATCCATCCCCATCCATAGCTCATTTGTGCCTCATTCATGCTCATCCATACCACATCAATTCTCATCAGTGACACATCCATGCCAATACAGTGCCCACCCGTGCCACTACAGTGCCCATCCATGCCACTGCAGTGCCTATCTATGCCACTACAGTGCCCATCCATGCCATTGCAGTGCCCATCCATGCCACTACAGTGCCTATCCATGCCACTACAGTGCCTCACAATAGTGTAATAGGTAGTTAAATTAGATTTGAAATTTATGCTCCTAGAACACCTGACGGTGCTCCCTGCATGTGACCAGGCTGTGGAAACGTCACACACGTGGTTTTGCCATACTAAGGAGCACCAGAATATATTTTGGGGTGTAATTTTTGCTATGTAAATTCTGCTTGTTAGAAATATTGTATAAATGGACAACTTTGTGTAAAAAAAAAAATTGTTTTTATTTTCTTTCCACATTTTCCGAAAACGTGTGGAAAAAATGACATGTTCAAAAGACTCATTATGCCTCCTAGAATATACGTTGGGGTGTTTACTTTCCAAAATGGGGTCATTTTTTGGGCATTTCCATTGTCCTGGTGCTTCAGGGCCTTCAAAAGTGCAAGAGGTAGTCAAGAAATGAGATGTGTAATTTATGCTCCTAGAACGCCTGATGGCGCTCCCTACACGTTGGGCCTCTGTATGTGGCCAGGCTGTGTAATAGTCTCACACCTGTGGTATCGCCATACTCAGGAGGAGTATTAAAATGTGTTTTGAGGTGTAATTTGTGGTATGCATATGCTGGGTGTGAAAAATAACCAGTTAATATGACAATTTTGTGAAAAAAGAAAACAAAATCTTCATTTTGCAAAGAATTGTGGAAAAAAAATTACACCTTCAAAAAACCCTCTTACTAAATACTTTGGATTTCCTTATTTCCAAAAAGGTGTCATTTGGGGGGTATTTGTACTTTCCTGGCATGTCAGGGTCTCAAGAAATGAGATAGGCCGTCAGTAAATCAGGTGTGATCAATATTCAGTGATTGGCACCATAGCTTGTAGACTCTATAACTTTCACAAAGACCAAATAATATACACTAATTTGGGTTATTTTTACCAAAGATAGGTAGCAGTATTAATTTTGGGCAAAATTTTGAAGAAGGCTCCCCACCAGCGGAACTCAATAGTGCAATGGCAGGGATTTTCCCATCAACACTTAATATGTTGTTGTGGGAAATCAAGCGATTTTCTTTCCTTCAACCACAAAGGAAATCGATCATTTGTTTTTTTTTACCATAGAAAATTTCATAATGTATGGACTGCCTTAGGCTTAACTAACCAACCATTGTTATGTGCTCTGAGCAGTAACCCAAAGCAAACAAAAATTTTTTTACTAAGGCTGGGTTCACACTATTGCGAATTGAACACGAGTTTCCTCCGCATCCAGCTCGCATGACAGGAGAGTGTGAGCCGGTTCACAAATCTCCGGGGCGGCCGCGAAGCGCATAGCAGAAGAGTCCTGTGCGCCTTTAGCTCAGTTTCAGGTCCTAATTCAGCTAACAATTCGGGGCCTAATTTGGACTTGAACTGGGAACGGGGACGCACCGGACCCCCTGCTGTGCCCTGCGGCCGCTCATAGTGTGAACCCAGCCTAAAGGTTAACTAGACGTACGGTAATATCTGATTGGTTGTTATAGGTGATTGCCCTTCTAAATAAAGCTGCCCATAGATCAGGGTTTCTCAATCAGGGTTCTGTGGAACCCTAGGGTTCCTCCACAGGTTGCTAGGGGTTCCTTGAGCAATGATCAATTTCTACCTCTCAGATAAATTCCCAATGACACCATTGATCTTTTTAGCTATCTGTAAGGTGGTAATTCTTCCCAATGACCACAAGTGTAGGGAGCATTCTTCCCACTGACCATCACACTAATGTATCAGGAGTTGTAAATTTTTTTTTAGCAGGGGTTCCTCGAGACCGGAGAATAATATCAAGGGTTCCTCAGTGTTGAAAAGGTTGAGAAAGGCTGCCATAGATGCTTCAAGTTTCTCTTTTTCAGCCATTGAACATTACATAACATTAATGCTTATTTATTAAGTGCAAAAAACTTTGGTAACTGGCAAAGTTCTGTAACCCACAGCTACCAATCAGCAGCCAACTTTTAACTGTACTGACTATAGAGACCTGAGAGCTAAGTGGATGCCGTGTGTTACTGCACTTTGCACACTACTATGGCTCTTAGTGGTACCTAAATGGATAAAGCTGATTATTTGCCCAGGAAAAGGTCATTAGACTGTGTTTGTTTTTCATCTAACACCGGAACCTTTTTCTCCTACAAGCCCCAGCTGTGTCCACTCTTCCAAGTTTTAAGGTTGGAATGTTGAAAAAAAAATCCAGTGGGGAGGTGACTTGAAGCAGTTATTCTGCTTTTTTTTAGTGCTGGTGTTTGGTACAGAGACTAGGCTTGCAGTATCCAGAAGTTGGAGAAGAACCATGTATCTGAGGCTGCCATGTCTTTTGCTTTGCGTCCTGTTTGGACTTACTGGAGGAAGCAGAAAAATGCCAAAGCTGGCAGACAGGAAGTTGTGTGCAGATGAAGAGTGCAGTCGTAAGTACTGGGGGTTATGCAATTATCTGGATGTTACATTATCATATATATGCAGGTATACCTGTCAAATGTGTATGCTTCCCGTTATCCCCCCCCCACCCGCTTTGTTTTTTTTTTTAAATTGAGTGTAAAGGTTTTTTTTTTTTTTTTTTAAATAAACGTCATACTTACCTGCTCTGTGCAAAGGTTTTGCACAGATCGTCCCCGATGCTCTTTTTCTGGGGTCCTCCAGTGGTGCTCCTGGCTCCTCCTCCTCATTGAGTGCACCCACGGAGAGCCAATTTCCATGCTGCTTCCATTGACACAGACAGCTATCAGTCTATCCTATAAGGAGGCGAGACAGCGAGCGGCTGGAACAATCGGGTTCAGGTAAGAAAAAGGGGGGCTCTGGGGGGCAGCTGCAGCACAGAAGGTTTTTCACCTTAATGCATAGAATAGAATGCATTAAGGTGAAAATCCACAAGACTTTACAACTCCTTTAAGCTGGCAGGATCAGGTAGAAAACCCATCCTTATAACAGCACCAAAAACCTGACTGCTCTTAGACGCCCATACACACTATTAGATTTTCTGCAGTTTTTTGTCTTCAGATTTACCAAAACCATGTAGTGTAAGGGCCTGCCTGATTGCATACAAATTGAAACTCTTAAGGTTTGACCTCATATTCTATGGTTTTGGTAAATCTGATGACAAAATTCTGCAGAAAATGTAATAGTGTGTATGGGCTCTAAGAGAGAAATGATTGCATGGACAGATCTGCAATTCTTGTCCAATCTGTACACTCTACTCACCTGTGTATACCAACAGTGCCTTGGTGCTCCACCCCTTTCCATTCACAGAAATGTGAGTTTGTGGAGCACCTGTCAGACAGAGAAGTCAGAGGCCCCTTTCACACTGAGGTGTTTGAAAAACGCACACAAAACATCAAGCGTTATGACCGAGTTTTTGCCGCGTTTTTTCCACGTTAGCGCTGACGCCCAGGCATTTTTCAAGCGCTTGAAGCACTAGCATTAAATAAATAGCACAGCCCCCTACATTACATCCTGTTTACTTCCTGATATTTTGACCTTTCCACAACCTCTGGGCATTTTGCTGGCGCTTTTAACGCGCTTTTAAAGCGCTTTACATTAATTTAAATGTATATGGGCATTTTTAGCGCTCAGAATAAGCACAAAAAATCATGCTTGCAGGACTTTTTTAAACGTGGTGCCAGCATGACGCCCCAGTGTAAATAGGTACATTGGTATTAATGTGCAGCGTTTTGGAAGCGCTATTTTTAGCACAAAAACGCTAGGAAAGCGCCTCAGTGTGAAAGGGACCAGGGAGTGATTGGATCTTGCATGTCCGAGAACCTTCAAATGTATGGGCACCTTTAAGGCCTGGTTCACACCTATGCAAGTTGCAGTTTGCATATTCCAGGTGCATTTTGCGTTTTTCAATACACATTTCTAATCCATTGAAGTCTAACCAAAAAACAGAAAAAAGTCCCAGGCCCTTTCTATAAAATGCACAGATGTGAACATAACCCATAGGAAACCAATGGACTGTAGTGTGTTTCTGCAAAACTGAAAACGCACTAAAAAATGCATAGGTGTGAACCAGGACTAAAACTGAATTGCAGGTATGCATATTTTTGCATAGTTACATCCAGCTTTGACCAATGTAAGTATCCATGTGCCATACCTGGCGTAAAGTGGTAGTAAACCCATGCATTTAACATGTTAAAAACCAGTCACATTTACGGCACGTGCCGGAAATGTAACACTCCCATTGGTTGTGTGCTAAACCAAACTGTCAAACCATCCAATGGCTGGTGTCATAGCTGATCACATGTGCAGCATCATGGCAGTTGTAGATTAAACAGATGCCAAGATGGCAGCTTCCTTGGCTGAAAATGATAGGAGGGTTTACTACCACTTTAACCCCGTGAAAGATTGAAGTCACTGTAGTAGGCACCGCTAGCTTCTGGGTCCCGTTCCAAGCAGCTTCTCTTCTACTTAGTGACAAAGGATGTTGGTCCCTTGTGACATCAGTGACTCACCACTCTACCTTGTCCAAATGAAGAATGGTTTGCATTCATTGAGCAAATGCTAAATTTTCTCTGAACGGCACCCGGGCTGAATGTGTGGCCTCCTGTGTTCATTAAGCTGCAGTGCAGCCGCTCAGCACAAGACCCAGAAGCTAGCTGCAATCACTGTAGTAGCAGTGCCTGCTTCCTTGGGGATTGGCCAAATATTGTATATTCATAGATGAATTGGTTCAAGGTGGCCCAATGTATCTATGCAAAAATTTGTATATCTGGAATTCGGCTTTAAAGCAGTATTAAACTTAAAAGCAAACATTTATTATATTGCAGATTACCAATTCTTAGATGTGATGGCTGCATTAGTTTCCTTTTTTAGGCTTTCCTTATATTTCCATGTGGTGATCCAGCCAGCAAGTCTGTTGTTTTCCACAGCACAAGCTCTGCTGCAAAATGTATCATTTTACATGGATGAGACAAACCTCCTAAAGTGTTACTAAACCCACAACAGTAAAATCACTGTGTATATGCAGTAAAGCATGCTTGTTACATTCACTGTGGAACCTAAGGGGTTAATCCTCTGCATTGTGTAAAAAGGCTGTTTGATCCTGTGTGCACAGATCCTCCTCTTCTTGCATTGCCTCCAAAACATGTCTGGGTAAGACAGTTAGTGAAGTCAGGCTGCAAATGCTCAGTTTGGTGTGTATTGCAAGAGAGTTTTTGGGAGAGTGCATGTGGTCAGCACTGTCCAGACAGAGGGTCAGGGGTCCTGCATCCTGATAGAACAGTCAGAGTAGAATGAAAACTTCTCCTAGAAGCTTTAACCAGACACTGATAGAAGTCACAACACTGCTATATGCTGCTGATGAGAAAAGGTATTTAGCAGTTTATATTTACTAAAATAATTTAATTTCCATGTTCTCTGTACTGTGGCAGACCAGATATAGTGAATGCAGGGTCTGGGTTTAATAACACTTGAACACTGGCAGGGGTGCTTACAATGATCAGCTTTTGTTTATTTATGTAAAACCTTTATCCCAAAAGGAAAAGAAGCTGCTGTAACTGATTATAAAGTGTGAGCTGGAGGTTGGCTTCAATATGTTAGTGGTTACTTTTACAAAGTAATAAAGAGGTTTGAATTTCCATACCTGGAGGTAGGAGACAAGAAAGGACATTTTTTGTTACTAGTGGTAAATCCCAACTCTGGGCACAAGGAGAAATGAACCCTTGCAGTGGACACTTCGACACTGGAAGGCTTAAAGTGGTTGTTCACTGTATATGAAAATATTAAGTCAGCAGCTACAAATATGACTTTGCTGACTTTTAAAAAAGGACACTTTATCTGTTGAAGGATCCATCGCCGTCCAATCATCATTCTCTAGATGTGCAAAGCTGGTAGAGACTTCCCCAAAAGACTTGCAGCTGTAATTGCAGTGAAAGGCGGTTCTAAAAAGTATTTAACAAGGGGGCCCCCAGATGCCGGCCCCCCACCCTATGTAAGTGAGTATGGGGTACATCGTACCCCTACCCATTTACCTGGAAAGAAATATGTACACAAAAAAAAACACACAGCTTTTTAAAATATTTTATTAAATCAGCTCCGGTGGTCTTCTCCCCTCTCCGGTGTCTTCTTTTCTTCGGCTCTTTTGCGGGGTCTTTCATCTTCTGAGGGGTCTTTTCTTCTCCTCTGCGGCGTCTTCTGCTCTTTTGCCGGTCTTCTCCGCTGTCCTCTTCCCTCTCTTCTTCTTCTTCTTCTTCCCCCCCATGTTGACACGACGCGTTCTCCTTCACAAATGCCCTCGCCGCTCTGTGCTGTGCCTTATATTGGCATGGGGCGTGGCCACCAGATGACATCACCGTAAGGTCCCGCCCCATATGAGGTCACATTCTGGGGGCGGAGCTGTGACCTCATATGGGGCGGGACCTTAAGGTGATGTCATCTGGTGGCCACGCCCCATGCCAATATAAGGCACAGCACAGAGCAGCAAGGGCATTCGTGAAGGAGAACGCGTCATGTCAACATGGGAAGAAGAAGAAGGAGAGGGAAGAGGACAGCGGAGAAGACCGGCAAAAGAGCAGAAGACGCCGCAGAGGAGAAGAAAAGACCCCTCAGAAGATGAAAGACCCCCGCAAAAGAGCCGAAGAAAAGAAGACACCGGAGAGGGGAGAAGACCACCGGAGCTGATTTAATAAAATATTTTAAAAAGCTGTGTGGTTTTTTTGTGTACATATTTCTTTCCAGGTAAATGGGTAGCGGTACGATGTACCCCATACTCATTTACATAGGGTGGGGGGCCGGCATCTGGGGGCCCCCTTGTTAAAGGGGGCTTCCAGATTCCAATGAGTCCCCGCCCGCAGACCCCGACAACCACCGGCCAGGGTTGTCGGGAAGAGGCCCTTGTCCTCTTCAACATGGGGACAAGGTGTTTTGGGGTGCGGGGCGCAGAGCCCCCCCTGCCCCAAAGCACCCATACTCCCCATGTTGAGGGCACGCGGCCTGGTATGGTCCAGGAGGGAGGGGGCGCTCGCTCGTCCCCACCCCCTTTCCTGGCCTGCCGGGTTGCGTGCTCGGATAAGGGTCTGGTATGGATTTTGGGGGGGACCCCACGCTGTTTTTTCGGCATGGGGTTTCCCTTAAAATCTGTACCAGACCAAAGGGCCTGGTATGCTCCTGGAGGGGGACCCCATGCCAGTTTTTTCTTTAAAAATATGGTGTGGAGTTCCCCTTCAAGATCCCCAGAGCACAAGTCGCATGCCAAAGTCGGATTAGTGAAGACACTGATACGACTTTGATCCGACTTCAATGCTTCTCAATGGGCTGAAGTGGGATCAAAGTCGGACAAAAGTAGTACAGGAACCTTTTTCAAAGTCGCTCCGACTTTGAAAAACACAAGTCGGAGCAGTTAAGACGGCTCTCATAGGGAATCATTGTTTTTGTGACGTAATGCAACTTGTGCTCTTCATGTCGGTCCGAGAATCGGACTAGTGTGAACCCAGCCTTAAAGGGATGAGGTGGCAACTCTACCAACAGGCCATGTTTTGGGAATTTCTCTTAGATAAAAGAACTGTCCAAAATACCAAGCCATTGACTCTGATTTAAAGCACCTGTGCAAGATAAAGGAAAACCTGCAAACATGGCCTGTTGGGGGTACTTGAGGACAGGGTTGAGAACCACTGATCTAATGCACTGCTGCCCTGCCTGCTAGTCTAATGAGATTTGGTGATGTCACTAGTGTGCCATTCAACAGTTTCTGCCGGGGAGGAAGCTGTACTTAAGGACCCCCACTGTATGCATCTCCTTGCTTTTGATGTGTTCAACTTTTGGATCTGGGCTTCCTCCACATTTCCTGCTTCTTGAATATTCCCCACTAATTATGAGATTACCAATCATCAGGGGAGCAGCTCTTATATGAGGAAACAAAGCCCTGGCACTACCATGGTGGGCACCCCTACGCAGAGACACAGTGCAGTAGAAGGCATGGTAAGTCAGTAACGAGGAAAGATCAGCTTGAAATGGTTTTTAAGGCAAAATGTTTTTCACTGTAACACATTCCCTGCATTAAGGTAATAAACATCACACTACTTATTGCCCCCCAAGTCCCTAAACAATTAATTGACTCCTCCACTGATCCAGCGCTGTCCCAACTGCAGCACCACTGCTCCCTCTTTGTGGTCAAACAGGAGAGACACTGAGATAGGGTTGCCACATCATCCCTTTAATCCAGGACACATATTAATTGCACAGGTTCTGTGGCTGATTAAGGTGGTAATTAAACTCACTTGGTGCCTTATCTGCATTAAATTAGCCTCAGAACAACCTGTGTAATTCAAATGTGTCCTGGATTAAAGGGATGAGGTGGCAACCCTACACTGAGAGCAGCGAGAGCCATAGGATCCTGCTGCTGTCAGTCAAATCCTGACACACAGACTAGCCACTTGCCGATAGCCAACCGCAGGTTGACGGTGGCAAAGTGGCTCGTTATCGCAAATCGCCGTCATACGACGGCGGCTGCGATAACGCGCACTGTGAGCGCGCGCGTGCCACCGGAGGAGCGCCCGCGTGCTCACTGTGTTCGGGGAGGGCCAGGGAGCGGGTGCGGCGGCTTTGATTGCCGCCGGCTACCCGCGATGGCCCCCCCGGAGCAAAGGAACGGAGGTCCGTGTATGTAAACACGGACCTCCGCTCTGTGTGAGGGGGAAGGATTGTGAACACAGCCTTCCTGTATACGAAGGCTGTGACCACTTCCCTTCCCCAGCTAGGGCAGTCCCCATACAGTTAGAACACGCCCAGGGAACATAGTTAACCCTTAGCGCGCCCCCTGCAGGTTAACCCCTTCACTGCCAATGGCATTTACACAGTAATCAGTGCATTTTTATAGCACTGATCGCTGTATAAATGCCAATGGTCCCAAAAAAGTGTCAAAATAGTCCGACATGTCCGCTGAAATATCGCAGTACCGCTAAAAATCGCAGATCGCCGCCATTACTAGTAAAAAATAAAATAAAAACCCCAAAAATGAATTCTCATCCTCTGTAAACGCGACCACTTTTGCGCAAACCAATCAATAAACGCAGATTGCGATTTTTTTTTTATCGCAAATATGAGGAAGAATATAAATCGGCCAAAAACGGTGAAAAAAATGTTTTTTTATATTTTTTTTTTGGATTTGTATTTTAGCAAAAAGTAAGAAATTTGGGTTTTTTTGCAAAATTGTCGCTCTTCTTTTGTTTATAGCGGCGATCAGATATGACGCAGAGGGGATCAAATACCACCAAAAGAAAGCTCTATTTGTGGGAAAAAAAAGGACGCAAATTTTGTTTGGGTACAACGTCGCACGACCGCGCAATTTTCAGTTAAAGCGACGCAGTGCTGAATCGCAAAAAGGGCTCCGGTCCTAAAGCTGGAAATCCTTCCGGGGCTGAAGTGGCTAGGGAGCGTGCACATGGGTGCCCCCTTAGCACATGGCTTACTGTGGGGCATCTGCAGGTAGGAGGAACAGACAGCGCTGGTGGGGGGGGGGTTGCCAAAGCAGAGGAAAGGGACTGTTCTGTGTAATGTTGCAAAGAACATGTGATTATAACATGTTGTTGTTTATTTCCCCCCAAAAAAATAATAGCCTTCAATATTGCTTTAAGGGAGATCACAGGTAATATTGGTGACCAGCTTCTACTGTTCAGGTCACCTGCTAACCCCTATGCTGATACTAAACTCAAGGAAGCCTGTGCTGAGGGAACATGTATTGCTTACCTCTTCTACTGAATTGCTAGTTGTCTGGTGTCCATGCGGTCCAATGGTCTCCGTATTTTTGTGAAATTGACCTGGAAAAAGGTCAGAAGTTCCCAATCTTTTTTCTCTTACGTTCACTGACAGACGCAGCCCTTCATTGACAAGTGGGGTTTATGCTCATCCTACTAGGAGTTGACTAGGCAAATAGAAAAAAAGCAAGCTGACCCCTCCCAGGGGGCCATCCTCACTCCAGCATATAACCCCCCTGCTCTGCATAGCATATCAGTTTTATTATGCCTAATGCAAGGAGTTAGACCTGGTTCCCTGCTGGGACCTGCGGTTCCCCAGATTTTCTTTTCTTTGGGCTTTTCAAGCTATCTGATGAAGACTGCTATCAAGTAGCTGGCTGGGGCATAGAGGATATCTCGAATCCTGCAATTTCCCCAGCATGGCCGACTGATGCAAGCTACCCTTAGCCTTGGCGGGGTCCGCTGCATCGTACACGTTCCGTGCGGGAGGCCAGTGGGGACCCCCACTTGCGTCCAGTGACCGGGCTGTGCTCGCGTCCAGGGGCGCTTGGCCTGCAGCATCCCTCCCCACCAGATGGGAGGACGGTCTGCAACCGGGTGGCTACCCGCTATGCCCGTTGGATTGGTGAGTGACCCCCTCTCCCCCCCCTAGGGGTGCCGAGGGGGTTGGGCGTTTTGGCGGACTAGGCCGGCCGGTGGAGGGTTCTAGGGCTACAGGTCCCCCTGTCAGTTTTGATCAGTGTCGCCCCCTCCTACACCCACCGCACCCCGCACTCAAAAGACCACCATGTGGCGATCCACCGCCATTTTGTTTGCTGTAGTCGCGGCCTGTGTAACAGGCTTTGGCTTCTTGTGGCCGCTAGGCGGCCATGACTGATGTGCCTGTGGATGAAAACATGCGGCTGACGCCGTTTCTTCCTCTTTCCATCTGGGACAGCGTGGAAGGCACAGGGCGGCGCAGGCTCCTGACTGGTGGTCAAAGCACTCCTACTGGGACGCAGCGATTGAAGGGCAATCATACACAGCAAGTATAGCTGGCCTCTCCCTGGGGTGCTGGTATCGGTGGGTGCAATCCTCCTGGGTGTCTCCCGGTTTCTCTGTGGGGCAGTGGTGGGGCTGCATTGTGGGGGTGTCAGGGTCTTTTGGCCTGTCAGTGTTCCGTGGCAATGGCGACTGAACCTGCGGGTTCCTCCCAGGAGGAGTCGGTGGAAGCGCAACCTGCGCTGGGCCCTTTGGTTCCCCTGGATCAGCTAAGATCCGTATTGGGGGATTTTTTTTCCCCGGGAGGTGCCGTGCTAAGGGGGTGCCTAAAAAGCGTTCACCCCCCCTCCTTCCTCAGGGGAGGATTCTGAACCGGATGGGGCCTCAGTGGTCACGGGGACCCCCGTGGAGCTCTCAGATGGTGAACTGGAGCCCTCGGATGGCGAGGAGGACAAGGGGGCCTCAGTAGCGCGCTGGTGGCCTCCCTGATTGCCCATATCCGTGCGTCCTTGCGACTGGACCAAGCCGGGGAGTCGCAGGAGACTGCCTATGTTTGTGGGTCTTTTAAACCACCTCGTCCCCTAGGGCTTATCCCTATGATCAATTCTTTGACCAGCTGGTCTATGAGGAATGGCAGCGTCCGCAGAATTCCTTTTCCTTGCCCAAACGCTTCACTGTGCGCTATGCCTTTGAGGATAGTTTTGTGAAGAAGTGGGCATCCCCCGCAGTGGACCCTCCAGTGGCTTGTCTGAATAAGGCAACGACCATCCCCTTGGAGGGGTCTCCCTCTTTTAAGGATCCGGCCGATATGCGGACGGAGGCGGTATCCAAGGCACTGTTCTTGGTGGCGGGGTCAGCCATGAGACCAGCTCTGGCGTCAGCCATGATGGCGCAATCCCTTACCGAGTGTGCGACTGAGTTGCACAATGAGTTGAGCTGCGGGTGCTCGATTGAGGCGTCACAGCGGGCGGACCATCTGATACAGGGTCTCTGGTATCTGTGTGACGCAGCTTTGGACCTGCTTCCCATGCTGTCTAAGATGTCTGATAATGACTGCAAAAACAGACGGGTGCTGTGGTTACGCTGTTGGTCGGGTGACCATGCGTCTAAAAGGGGCCTCACGGATGTTCCCTTTCAGGGCGGTCGGCTCTTTGGGGCACAGTTGGATGAGATCATTAAGGATTTCACCGAGGGGAAGAGTACTTTTATCCTGGAGCCCAGGCGGCGGGAGTTCCGCCGTAAGCAGGGTCCTGCTTCTTCGGGTCAGAAGAGGTTTTTTCGTGCGCCCGGTGCAGCGGGCAAGGGCTCAAGGCCCGGCAAGCCTGCTTCGGGGTCCGGTAAAGGGCCCTGGCAGCGCAAGAGCGAAAAGACAGAGGATAAGTCCCCCTCCGCATGATGGGTTGCCCCCACCCGATTCTCGGGTGGGGGGCCGACTTTTGGGGTTTGCAGACAGGTGGACTGCCCGCACTTCCGACCGGTGGGTGCAGGAAGTGGTGTCCTCAGGATACAGGAGTTCAGCACTCTACCCCCAGACAGGTTCTTCCCATCGAACTTGAGACTCCCTCAGGGGCGTCAAGAGGCTCTCCTAGGGGCTGTCCAGATGCTCTCCGAACAAGGGGTGATTGTGCCGGTACCTCCGCTGGAAAGGTTCCGCGGCTTCTATTCAAACCTCTTTGTGGTGCCCAAAAAGGGTGGGGTCAGGCCAGTTCTGGACTTAAAAGCGCTAAACCACTTCTTGAAGGCGCGAAAGTTCAGGATGGAATCTGATGAGGATATTGTTCTCCCTTCATTATGTCCGCACCCGTAGCATCCCAAGGAATTTGAGTTACATTCTTTGGATGTCGTGAGGGCTTTGCGGGTGTATTTGGCGGCTACAGCTTCTTTTCGAAAGTCTGATGCGTTGTTGGTGCTGACAGAAGGACCGCGCAAAGGGTTGGCGGCCTCGTCGGCTACTGTTTCCCGTTGGAACAGACAGACTGTGACCCATGCGTATACTGTTCGGGGCAAAGTCCCTCCTTTTCCGGTCACGGCTCATTCCACCAGGGCAGTTGATACTTCCTGGGCTTTCAGACACCAAGCTTCGGTGTCCCAGGTGTGCAAGGCGGCTACTTGGGCCTCGGTGCACACGTTTGCTAAGTTTTACAAAGTTGATGTGTCAGCATCTGCGGATGCTGCTTTTGGCCGTAAAGTTTTACAGGCGGTGGTGTAGGCGTGGCTGGCGCCTCCTTAGAGGATTCTGTTGGGTACAGTTGGTGTTGTTTACCAATCCCTCTTGAATGACACTGCTTTGGGATAACCCCACTTGTCAATGAAGGGCTGCGTCTGTCAGTGAACGTAAGAGAAAAAGGGATTTTATTAAGAACTTACTGTAAAATCCTTTTCTCTGAGTTCACTGACAGACGCAGCACCCAACCCTCTGTGTTGCGTTTGTACGGCTTGTTACGAACTGATATGCTATGCAGAGCAGGGGGGTTATATGCTGGAGTGAGGACGGCTCCCTGGGAGGGGTCAGCTTGCTTTTTTTATATTTGCCTAGTCTACTCCTAGTAGGATGTACATATAACCCCACTTGTCAATGGAGGGCTGCGTCTGTCAGTGAACCCAGAGAAAATGATTTTACGGTAAGTTCTTAATAAAATCCCTTTTTTCAAGGAAAGCAGCAATAGTGTTGAACAAACACTCCTTAGATCTCTGCAATGCATTCTTAGCACATACCTACCACTGTAAGTTCCATTAGCAGGCATTTACTGTATTTCAGCTCATGACTTTTTTTTCCCCTCGTGACAGATCCTATTTCTGTTGGGGTATCTCTGTCTGACTACACCCCCCCAGACTGCCGCTTCATCCCAATTAGGCGTGGGCAAACGCTGTATATCTACTCCAAGCTAAAGGGCCGAGGACGCCTCTTCTGGCTGGGCAGTGTGAGTATCACTGCTCTTCTACAATATATACCAACCTTTCTCCACCAGAGGAACCCCTAACATAAGTTCCAGGTCTTGGGGAACCCTTACTAAAAATCAATTCATCCAAATGAGACAATGTATACATAGTATCATCACTCTGGGTCAGAGAAGCTTGAGCCTGACCCCTCCAAATAGTAAAAACCCTACACTTGGGCAGATTTTTAGACAAAGGAGCAGGTGATGGGTGGGAGAGGGTAGATGGTAGGAGTATTTCCACCCCCTTTCCCTTCTCGATCCCCTACTGCCATCTGCCTTGCTGAATCGCAAAAGGTAAATCCACCCCCCCCCCTTTTCTTTTCCTTCCTTTCCTATCCCTTCTTACCCTTGCTTTTTTCTACCTCCCCCTTTTCAGTTTGGTTTTTGTTCAGACTCCGGGGCTGGGAGATGGATGGAAAGCTGGTCGGAATACCCGACCCCCTTATAGGGAACCTGACAATTTCAGATTATAACTTGGACTCCATAGATTAGATAATGTTTGCAACTGAATAGCAGATAATAGGTACAGACCGTATTTCAGGAACGTGGGGCTTCAACGACAGACAAATACCGTGGGCACATCCCCACATAAGTGCTCTATAAAAGTAGACTAATAAACTGTTTAGAAATGTCTTTAGCTATCTAGTTCTGATATGTGTTTTTGGCAACGGATGAATACTTATATCTGTAACTGTACCTTTTGTGATACAAAATAAAATAAATTGTTTATGGGAAAAAAAGAAAAAAAAATCAGTTCATCAGTGGGAAAAATGCCCTTCACTTTGGTAGCCAGTGGGACAAATGCTACCCATTCAGACAGCTAAAAGGATAGTTGGTGTCATGCTGCTGGCTTAGCCAGATGGTGTTGACCCTGGATCTATGTAGGCACCCTTAGATGGGAAGTCAATCAGCCACAGCTCAACGAATTCCTAGGAACCTCTGGAGGAACCCTGGTTGAGAATGGTTAATACATACAGATAAGCAGAGTGGAGTCTCATCTGTGCTGTATTCTACAGGTACAAGGAGATGAATACGGGGAGTATACAGCAAGACTGGGCTATTTCCCAAGCTCTATCGTACAAGAAGAACATTATCTGATGCCAGGAAAAGTGGAAGTCAAAACCAATGTGAGTTATATTTCTTCTGAAACCGTGCAATGCCAAAAACGACAAGAGTGTCCAAACTATTGTTAAGATGATCATTAACTTTGTGAACGGTTACATTTCACAACAGTTTAAAGCCTGGAGTCACAACAGGAATCAGAGGAGATCTTCCCAAAGTGATAGAAAATTCCTTCTTAGAGAGTTATCACCATAAAGAGTGTGACCAATGAAGGATTTCTCCTGCCCTCCTGTTCTGGTGACAGCTTGAAAATGTTGGATGTGCCATCATTTTCAGTCCTGATGAGAGACTAAATTTCTTTTTTTTTTTAAATGGACAGGCACTTAAAGTGGAGTTCCACCCTTTTTTTTGTTTATTAAAAGTCAGCAGCTACAAAAAGTGTAGCTGCTGACTTTTAATAAACAGTAACTTACCTGTCTCCCGGTCCAGTGATGGCTGCTCCCGAAGCCTCGCTCATCTCCCCCCTCCTCCCGACAGCCCCGCCATTCCTAGTGTGGGCACCTGGCCCGGCTTCACGGCCGGGCACCCACTGCACATGCGCGAGTCGCGCTGCGCATTCCTAGTGGCCAGGCAATCTTCTGGGACCTGTGACGTGTCCCAAAAGATTGCCAGGAGAGAGGGGCTGCCTAGGAGGAGAGGAGGAGTCACCTAGGCGGCCCCGAGGCGGAAGGTGGAAGAGGGACAGGAAGTCCCTCTGAAACCTGGGGACACTCCCCCCCCCCCCAAAAAAAAAAAATTACATGCCAAATGTGGCATGTAAGGGGGCGAGGAGTGCTTAAAGCGGAAGTTCCCTTTTTGGTTGGAACTCCACTTTAATGCTTCTCAGCATCATCTCAAAGGTTCCAATAATAAGAGTGGACTGTAATTTCATTTTGGGTTAGGCAGAGAATAGTTCAGGAGAAACTTCATTCCATGGTGCTATTTTTTTTAACCCTCCTCTTACCTTTTTAGTATAGTTATCCTAAAAAAAATCCCCTCCCGACATCCAGCTGTGATCCACCAATCTACAGGTGCAAATTTAGTTCTGCTCCACCATCTTCCTCTGTGATGTCATCAGGAGTTGGCTGGTTTAGGCAGCCGGTCCCCTGATGACGTGCCTCCAGGTCCAACCCCTTCCAGTCACGGGTCCACCTTCCTCTGGGCATTGTATTGAAGCTGATGCCTACTGGGATACGTGACAGGGATATCTCAGGAGTGAAGGAGACATCATTCTTGCCTCACCTTATATTGTAGGGGGGATGAGAGGATTCCACTAGGATACAGTATAATGTCAAGGTCCACTTTAAGTGTTTGGAGGTGCTTTATTTACGAGTATAATTTCCACTTTGTACATTATGCCACTAGATTTCAAGGGGAAGGTCACACTGAAAGATATTATAACCAGGCTCCCACTGCCAAAATGTAACTATAGGCAGATTACACAGGACTGTGTGTTTAGCCAAAAATACAGAAACGGGGCATCCTAGGCTAGGAGTGGTCTGTTTCCATGTAATTTTGGTTTTGTACACTATAAGCCATTACCCATTTTTGTGTGAGGTGTATCCCAATCAATCATACATCAATTTATACACAAACAACATGCAGTATTTTCCTGAAATATATCAATCAGGGAAAAACAACACCTTATAACCACTAGATGGTGCTGAGGGGCATACTAAAAAATTATACCTTATTAGACAAAATACGTAAATGTTTTCATTGTGGATGTGTAGATGTTTGTTTTGTCACATTTGTACAGCTTTTTTTTATAAACAGACCCCTCAGGCCCTGTTCACATATTGCGCAGCGGGAACAAGCATTCCTGCTCGCAATTCTTGTCGCATGATTTTCACGTGATATGATATCGCAGGTCGTGCATAGGGCAGTCCTTTCACTTCAATGGGCTGCCCTATGCGCATTTGTCGCCCAAAAGAAGCTCCTGTTCTTTTTTGGGCGACAAGCTTAGCACGACTATTAAATGTGCGTTTTGCTGCGATTTTTGCGTAACAGTCGAGGCAAAATCAAACTGTTTGGGATTCAATTAAGAATAATGGCACTCAAATGTGCGCTGTGCATTTTGCCAGTGATTTGGAATCGCAGGCAAAATCAGAGCAAGTCTGCCCATGATTCCAAATCGCGTAATGTGAATGGGGCCTTAGTATCGCCCTACTCAAGGCAACTGCAGAGCCATATTTTTGTAGTGTGTGTGTGTGTGTGTGTGTGTGTGTATACACTAAGTACAGGAAACCGAGAAAACTTTGCTCAAACCAATTTAAAACGAATACAACATACACAAGTACAGAGCTCTGCCTGTCAGGTTGGTGAGTGCACAAATGCAATATCGCCAAATACCTTTGTGTTTATTTATTATAGGTACTTATATAGCGTCATCAATTTATACAGCGCTTTACATATATTTTGTACATTCACATCAGTCAAGGAGCTTACAATCTAAGGTCCCTAACTCACATTCATACATACACATACTAGGGCAAATTTAGACAGGAGCCAATTAACCTCCCAGCATGTCTTTGGAGTGTGGGAGGAAACCGGAGTACCCGAAGGAAACCCACGCAGGCACAGTGAGAACATGCAAACTCAAGGCAGGTAGTGCTGTGTTTGGGATTCAAACTGACAACCTTAGTGCTGCCAGGTGGAAGTGCTAACCACTTTGCCACTGTGCTGTGTTTATTATCAGACAAGTGATCAGCACCTCAAAAATAATAAAAAGTCAATATCTTATTATGTATAATTTGTTACAATCGATAACAGTCATACATTTTTATTTTAGTTTTGGATAAAGCAGGGAAGGGTTAGGCTCTGTTAAGCTTTTTTTTTGCTGTTTGTGTCCCCACTGGGGAGATTGCACACTATATTTGTACATGTGACCCTTATCACTGAAACATAAAGTTAGGTGAAATCCAAAGGAAGTGAAGCAAACCTCCCTGATGAGACACAGATGGCAAAAAAAAACTGTACTGTTGTACACTGACAGCAATTTTAACCCTCCCCTTCTCTATCCAAAATGAGAAAGTTTTGACTCTAGATATCCTTTAAGATCTGTCGGGGACCGTGAGCAATGTGAGTTGTAACACCAGGAAATAGCTCTGATCTACAACCTCGGGAAATGATCTGTGGTGCATGCTTTGTATCTTATGTGTTATTTATTCCAGCAATGGGATTTCCTGTGCCAGTGATCCGACTTCCTGTGACCTGTGACACGTCCTGTACACCGCGTGCTGTGTGATAGGCCAGGCCGAGTGCAGAGGACAGGACCTTCTATCTACACATGTGCTGCTTCTTCTTCCCTTTATACCTAATGTAGCAATAAAGATGGCTATGTATACTGTATTCATATCCTGTCACTTTGTATTTGCTATAGAAAACACTTGCTGATGCTTTGTTCTTGGGGGGGAAAAAATGTAGGGAGATAATATGGGAATAATTCCCAATTCTTTAAAATTTCATAAAGGTCACAGAAGACATACATGACAGGTGGGTTTGTATTTCTTACTTTTACTCATTGATACAGCTCTGACTCTTTGGGATTGATTTAATAAAGGGAAATAGACTGTGCACTTTGTAAGTGCAGTTGCTCCAGAGCTTAGTAAATGAGTAGAAGCTCTGCTGACTTCCATAATCCAATCATGTGCAAGCAAAAATGCAGTTTTTTAAATATTTTCCTTGCACATGATTGGGTACTCTTTGCAATGTGAAGCCTTCATTTACTAAGCTCTGGAGAAACTGCACTTACAGAGGGCAACTGCACTTTGCAACGTGCACAGTCTATCTGCCTTTAGTAAATCAACCCCTTTTTCTACAACGCTTAGGGCTGATTAACCACTTGCTGACCACACTATAGCCGAATGGCAGCTACAGCAGGGCTGGCTAGTGCTGGGAAGCCATCATATGACAGCCTGGGGTGCGCAGCTGGTAGTGTCCAGCGCATCTCAGATCGGGGTAAAGGGCCAAGCACAGCGGCCCTTTACCACGTGATTGCTTCGTTCAATGACTTGTCAACAAACCAATGTTATGACCGGGGTTAGC
This sequence comes from Glandirana rugosa, assembly GCA_018402905.1. Taxonomy (NCBI): domain Eukaryota; kingdom Metazoa; phylum Chordata; class Amphibia; order Anura; family Ranidae; genus Glandirana; species Glandirana rugosa. Next base: position 1,065,518 of record BLSH010380339.1, read on the forward strand.
TTGCGCTGCTGTGGTGTTTCTCTCTCCTCTCCTCATGCTGTATCAGTGTGAGGAAAGGAGAGAAAAACACAGCAGCACAAGCTGGCATGATCCAGTGTGCCTTTAAGTGCTCCTACAGTGCCATTAATGCTCCTACAAGTGCCATCAGTGCTCATACAGTGCCGTCAGTGCTCCTACAGTGCCCATCAGTGCCACTACAGTACCCTACGGTGCCTGTGAGTGCTAATCAGTGCCACCCTATCAGTGGATCATCATCAGCATACGTCAGTGCTGTAAAAATGTGTAAAAAATGCATTTTCAAATTCTTTCCACATTTTCCAAAAACTTGTGTAAAAAAATTACATGTTCAAAAGACTCATAATTCCTCATAGATTATACGTTGGGGTGTTTTCTTTCCAAAATGGGGTCCTTTTGTGGGTGTTTCAATTGTCCTGGTGCTCCAGGGCCTTCAAACGTGTAATAGGTAGTCAAGAAATTTTATGTGTAATTTATGTCTCTAGAAAGCCTGACGGTGCTCCCTGCATGTTGGGCCTCTGTATGTGGCCAGGCTGTGTAAAAGTCTCACACATGTGGTATCGCCATACTCAGGAGGAGTAGCAGAATGTGTTTTGGGGTGTAGATGCAAGTAAGCATATGCCATGTGAGAGAAATAACCTGGTAATATGACAATTTTGTGAAAAAAGAAAAAAAAATCTTCATTTTGCAAATAATTGTGTGAAAAAACTACAACTTCAAAAAAATCACCATGTAACTTACTAAATACCTTGGAATGTCTACTTTCCAGAAAGGGGTCATTTGGGGGGTATTTGTACTTTTCTGGCTTGTTAGGGCCCTTTCACACAGGCTTTCCGTTCAGGTCCTCCTGTCCGTTTTTCAGGTGGACCTGAACGGATGCTCCATGCAGTCCTATGGAGCGGTGGATGTCAGCAATGACATATCAGCTGACACCCGTCGCTCTCCGATCCGATCCTGTCCGTGAAATGCAGACGGATGGAAACCCTATTTTCCATCCATCTGGAGAATCGGAGCGGATCGGATGAAAACGGACAGGTGGTCCGTTTTCATCCGATCTCCATAGAGCAGAGCGGGGCTCTGACAGTGAGCGGAGACGGATCTGTCATCTGTTGGCTCAGCGGGGATCAGCGGAACGATCCTCGCTGAGCAAAACGGAATGCGAAAACGGATAAGCCCGTGTGAAAGGGCCCTTGGTGTCTCAAGAAGTGTCTCAAATACCCGTCAGTACATCAGGTGTGATCAATTCTCAATTACTGGCACCATAGCTTGGATACTCGGTCTATAACTTTCACACAGATCAAATAATATCCACTGATTTGGGTTATTTTGACCAAAGATAGGTAGCAGTATAACTTTTGGTCAAAACTTATGAAGAAAAATTACTAATTTGCAAAATTTTATAACCGACATGAAGAAAAATGTGTTTTTTTTTTTTTACAAAATTGTCGGTCTTTTTTTAATTATAGCACAAAAAAAACAAACCTAGTGGTGAATAAATACCACCAAAAGAAAGCTCTATTTGTGTGGAAAAAAAGGACAAACATTTCATATGGGTACAGTGTAGCATGACTGAGTAATTGTCATTCAAAGTGTGAGAGTGCTGAAAGCTAAAAATTGGCCTGGTTAGGAAGTGCCCAGTGGACAAGTGGTTAACATCATTGCATTGTGGCAACCTGTGCATTACTGCAACCCCTGTTACATGCATTAATGAATTGTGGTGCCATTTATTTAGAATAGCACCCCAATACATTAAAGGGGTATTAAACTCTAAGAGCCGGTTCACACAGGGGCGATCCGACTTCAGGGGCAACTCGAAGCGCGACTTCAGCGCGGCTTGCAAACGACTTCTGTAATAGAAGTCAATGCAAGTCACTTGAAGTCACCCCCCCCAAAGTAGTACAGGGACCCTTTTCTAAGTCACAGCGACTTGAGTCGCTCCTATTAGAATGGTTCCATTGCACTGCATGGAGCGCGACTTGTCCGGCGACTAGGTCGTCTGAAAAGTCGCCCCTGTGTGAACCGGCTCTTAACCAAAAATGTAATGTATTGCAGCTTACCAATCATTAGATGTTTTGGCTGCATTAATTTTCGTTTTTTTTTAGGCTTTTTTTCACCTCCCTTATCATTTGGTCATCTGGCCAGTAACACACTTCCTGTATTAGCATGTCCCCACTCTGGATGAAGGAGCACAGGGGGCAAAGCAGACAGCAGCATTGATTGATCTGGAAGGGGGGAGAAGTGTTAGATAAAGTAGCAGATTTAGATACACTAACAAATTGAAGCCACACTCCACCTAACACTTTAGAATCAGTTAAAGCAAACTATGCAGTGCCTCCAAATATAGAATATTACAAACTTAAAGCTGTGCTCTCAACACAGCATTCATAATGTGCAAAAAGCATCACAATATTCAAAAATGATAATGAAAATAATCAGTGTGAGTAAAGTCCAATGTAAAAAAGTAAAATATATGTGATAAATATCACCTCAGAGAAAGTGTCTTCCACCAGCTAATGAAAATCCTCTCCACCATGTGTGAGCAACAGAGCTAAAAACGCACTCACCGACATTTAGACCCCTTTCACACGGAGGCAGTTTTCAGGTGTTTTAGCGCTAGAAATATCTAGAAAACTGCCTCCCATTCATTTGAATGAGTGCTTTCACACCCGGGCGGTGCGCTTGCGGGATGTTAGAAAAAGTCCTGGAAGCAGCATATGTGGAGCTCCAAAAACGCCCCTGCCTATTGAAATTAACCACTTCCTTACTGGGCACTTAAACCCCCCTCCTGCCCAGACCAATTTTCAGGTTTCAGCGCTGTTGCATTTTGAATGACAATTGCGCGGTCGTGCAACGTTGTACCCAAATAAAATTGATGTCCTTTTTTTCCCACAAATAGAGCTTTCTTTTGGTGGTATTTGATCCCCTCTGCGGTTTTTATTTTTTGCGCCATAAACAAACAAAGAGCAACGATTTTGAAAAAATAACAATATTTTTTACATTTTGCTCTAATAAATATCCAAAAATAAAAAATAAAACAAACAATTATTCATCGGTTTTGGCCGATTTATATTCTTCTACATATTTTTGGTAAAAAAAAATCGCACTCGGCGTTTATTGATTGGTTTGCGCAAAAGTTATCGCATCTACAAACTATGGGAATTGATTTATGGCGTTTTTATTATTATTTTTTTTTTTACTGGTAATGGCGGCGATCTGCGATTTTTATTGGGACTGCGATATTGGGGGGGACATGTCAGACATTTTTGACACTTTTTTGGGACCAATGACATTTATTCAGCGATCAGAAATTTAAATGTCCACTGATTACTGTGTAAATGTCATTGGCAGTGAAGGGGTTAACCTGAAGGGGGCAGTGAAGGGGTTAAATATGTTCCCTGGGTGTGTTCTAACTGTGGGGGGGCGGGGCTGGCCGGGACATAACAGATCTAACTGATCCCAGTGACAGGGATCAGTAGATCTGCTTGTCCCCCTCTCACAGAACGGGGAACCGCCGTGTTTACATCGGCGGTTCCCCGTTCTACAGCTCTGTAAGGCGATCGCGGGTCAGGAGCGGACATCGAGTCCGCCCGACCCGCGGGCACGCCCACGCAGCGTGCGGCGGCGGCGCGCGCGCGCCGCCGCCGCTCGTGAGAGCGCGCAGGGGGCGTGTTAAGGGGCGGACGTCAATAGACGTCGTCCCGGAGATTCAGATCCGCGCTGTAGACGTCTTTCGTCTATAGCGCGGATCTCTACTGGTTAATGAAAAATATATATACTTCAGCGCCAATGGACAAAAGCACACAAACTGCAACGTGGATCAGCTGCAGTGCTCAACCCACCAGCATGGCAAACACAATCAGTGCATCTGCCCACCAGTGCCACCTATCAGTGCCCAGTGCCGCCTATGAGTACCGCTTATCAGTGTCCGTCAGTGCTGCATATCAGTGCCACCTATCCATGCCCATCATTGCTGCATGTAAGTGCCTCATCAATAGTGCCAATCAGTACTGCCTCCTCAGTGCCCATCAGTGATGGAGAAAATGTACTTATTTACAAACTTATGTGACAGAATCAGAGAAATTGTTGGTCTTTTTTTATTTGTGGCGCAAAAAAAAACAAAAACGCAGAGGTGATCAAATACCACCAAAAGAAAGCTATATTTGTGGGAACAAAATGATATGTTATTTGGGTACAGCGTCGCACGACCGGGCAATTGTCATTCAAAGCGCAACAGCACTGAAAGCTGAAAATTGGTCTGGTAGGAAAGTGCATAGTATTTAAGTGGGTAAAAAACCGACCGATAGTGCTGCAAAAGCGCAGCTAAAGCACCGCAAAAACGATTGGCGCTTTAGCACTCTTTTAGCAGCGCTTCGGTGTGAAAGGGGTCTTAAGCTGCCAGAAGAGAGCAGCAACGTGTGTTTGTATCAATAGGATCCTTTGCATGTGGTCAACCAGCTCCATTCTCACAATTAGAGACACCAAGCAGTACCGCTTCTCACCACTGGGGACAGTCTGACAGTTTGCTTGATACTACTGGTGGCTCTCTTTGTAAGTGCACTGCTTTATTTGTCATGACAATCATTTTACTGGTATTTGGATGAAGCCTTTTACCTTTTTATGTGGAATCTATACTTTATATATAGATTAATAATAAATATACTACACTATATGTGGTCCCCTGCATGTGGCTGTGTGCGGTAAGTGCTTTTCCCCCAGACAGTATCAAGCAGATTATCATTTTTAAATATTGTGCATGCTTTTTTGCACATTATGAATGCTGTGTTGATAGCACATGCTTTCAATTTGTGATATTCTATATTTGGAGGCGCTGCATTATTTTCTTTGTTGGTTTGTTTAGGTACTGTACATTTACCTACTGCAAGCTGCCCGTTTCTTTTCTTTAGCACTGACACCCTTTTATGTTTTTAATTGCAGCAAACAGTTTTTCTTTTCCTTTTGGGATAAAGTTTTCCATAAATAACTAAAAGCTGATCATTGTAAGCACCCATGTCAGTGGTAAATGGCTTCTCGCAAAACTCTTAACTGATACCTTTGCAGGAGAGCTTGTTCTGTTGAAAAACAATAGACTTAATGGCCAGATCACTAGGTGAAAAATAAAATTTAAAAAAGCCCAAAAAAATAATGCAGCCATCACATCTAAGAATTGGTAAGCTGCCATATCATCATTTGCTTTTGGGTTTAATACTGCTTTAAAGCAACCCACATGTGTTACAATGCACTGCAACACATGGCACATAGCATGGTGGGTTGGGGAAAAAATGTTGCGACATGCCCAATAATTGGGATGTTTTCATGTGTCAGAAGCACATTGAGTTTAATGGGCAGCCTTAACCACTTGCCCTCCGGAAGGTTTACCCCCTTCATGACCAGGCCATTTTTTTGCGATATGGCACTGCGTTATTTTAACTGACAATTGCAGGGTCGTGCGACGCTGTACCCAAATAAAATTGATGTCTTTTTTTCCCCCGCATATACAGTTTTCTTTTGGTGGTATTTGATCACCTCTGCAGTTTTTATTTTTTGTGCTATAAACAAAAAAACCTGACAATTTAAAAAAAAAAAACAATATTTCTTACATCTCTGCTATAAAACGAGAAAAGACCGAATTCAGAGAGTAGCGGTTAATGATTCTTACTCTGAATGGTCTAAGGTTATCAGTGGTGTACCCCAAGGTTCAGTGTTGGGACCCTTGCTTTTCAATATATTTATAAATGATATCGGGTCTGGGATTAAAAAACATTTCAGTGTTTTCAGATGACACCAAGCTATGCAGTGGAATAACTTCCTTACAGGATGTCTCCAACTTACAAGCAGACCTCAATGCACTGTCTAATTGGGCGACTGTGTGGCAAATGAGGTTTAATGTTGATAAATGTAAAGTTATGCACTTGGGGGCTATGAATATGCATGCATCATACATACTAGGGGGAGTACAACTGGGGGAATCCATAGTGGAGAAGGATCTGGGGGTTTTGGTAGATCATAAGCTTAACCACTTCCCGACTGCGCCATAGCCGAATGACGGCTACAGCGCGGCCCTAAAATGCCGGGAGGCCGTCAATAGACGTCCTCCCATTCGGCTCGCGCCGGACCCGATGTCCGCGGGAGACCCGCGATCTCCTTACAGAGAGGAGGAACAGGGAACTGCCGAAGTAAACACGGCGGTTCCCCGTTCTGTGACAGGGGACATGACAGATCTAATGCCCCCTGCAGGTTAGCCCCTTCACTGCCAATGACATTTATACAGTAATTAGTGGACATTTAAATTTCTGATCGCTGTATAAATGTCAAAAAAGTGTCAAAAACGTCCGACATGTCCGCCCCAATATCGCAGTCCCGATAAAAATCGCAGATCGCCGCCATTACCAGTAAAAAAAAATAAATAATAAAAACGCCATAAATCAATGGCCATAGTTTGTAGTCGCTATAACTTCTGCGCAACCCCATCAATAATCACTGATTGCGATTTTTGTTACCAAAAATATGTAGAAGAATATATATCGGCCTAAACTGATGAATAAATTCGTTTTTTTATTTTTTAATATTTATTATAGCAAAAAGTCAAAAATGTTCTTTTTTCAAAATTGTCGCTTTTTTTGTTTATAGCGGCGATCAAAAATGACGCAGAGCTGATCAAATACCACCAAAAGAAAGCTCTATTTGTGGGAAAAAAAGGACACCAATTTTGTTTGGGTACAACGTCGCACGACCGCACAATTGTCATTCAAAGAGCGACAGCGCTGAAAACTGAAAATTGGTCCGGGCAGGAGGTGGGGTTTAAGTGGCCAGTAAGGAAGTGGTTAATAATGGCATGGAATGCCAAGCTGCGGTTTCCAAAGCGAGCAAAATATTTCTTGTATTAAGAGAGGTATGGACTCCAGAGATAGACATCATTTTGCCCCTGTACAAATCATTAGTGAGACCTCATCTGGAATATGAAGTTCAGTTTTGGGCATCAGTTCTCAAAAAAGATATCGGGGAACTGGAGAAAGTGCAGAGAAGGGCAACCAAACTAATAAGAGACATGGAGGAACTCAGCTATGAGGAAGATTAGAGGAGATTAAGGGGGGATATGATCAACATGTACAAATACATAAGTGGTCCATATAGTGAACTTGGTGTTGAGTTATTCACTTTAAGGTCATCACAAAGGACAAGGGGCACTCTTTAGGTCTAGAGGAAAAAAGATTTAATCTCCAAATACGGAAAGGTTTCTTTACAGTTAGAGCTGTGAAAATGTGGAATAGATTGCTTTAAAAAAAAGGCCTGGATTTTTTCCTTAATGTGAATAAGAAAACTGGGTGCTAACATTTATTGGTAAAGTTGATCCAGGGTGAATCTGATTGCCTCTCGGGGGATCAGGAAGGAATTTTTTCCCCCGCTGATTGATCCATGTTCCTGCTTTACAGTAACACCGGATCCATGTCTTCTATACTGATAGAACGGCAATCTGCACCGAACGATCAGTAGGTGCCAGCGGACATTGGGCCTGCAGGACCCGCTGATCAGCTCCCGCTGTGTAAAATCATGTATATATACGTGATCCTGTGCAGCGCAGCTGTCCTCTAGCACTGAATCTGCTATAGGGCGGTTGACAAGTGCTTAATTGGCAGTCATGTATGAACAGAAAGGAGCCATCCCCAAACGGTTCCCACAAAGTTGGGAGCATGAAATTGTCCAAAATGTCTTGGTATGCTGACACCTTAAGAGTTCCCTTCACTGGAACTAAGGGGCCAAGCCCAAACCCCTGAAACACAACCCCACACCATAATCCCCCCTCCACCAAATGATTTGGACCAGTGCACAAAGCAAGGTCCATAAAGACATGGATGAGTGAGTTTGGGGTGGAGGAACTTGACTGTGCTGCACAGAGTCCTGACCTCAACGCGATAGAACACCTTTGGAATGAATTAGAGCAGAGACTGCGAGCCAGGCCTTCGCATCCAACATCAGTGCCTGACCTCACAAATGTGCTTCTGGAAGAATGGTCAAACATTCCCATAGACACTCCTAAACCTTGTGGACAGCCTTCCCAGAAGAGTTGAAGCTGTTATAGCTGCAAAGGGTGGGCCAACCCAATATTGAACCCTACGGACTAAGAACATAGTGGGATTGATTTTTACATAAGACAGGGATGCATGTTCATATAGTGAATATTAACTTAGCTTTGTGAATATGGTGAAGCTTTCTACAATTTAATCATCCAATCATGCTGGAAATTCTCTTGTTTCTGGTATTTCCATTGCACATGACATGGTATTAAAGTGAGCACTGCTTCTGAGCTTCACCTTATTTACTAAGCCAAACATTTTGCAAAGCAAAAATGTACTTTGCTATGAGACAAGCAGCCTTTGACCTTTAATAAATCAACCTCATCAACTCAATGCAGTGTCCTTGGTGGGAATCAAACCCAGGCTGGAGTACTAATCACTTAGCCACTCTTGCATTACCAGTATAATCATTTGTGTGGATGTTTTTCATCCATTGACTGTTTCTTAGGATGTCAGTTAATTTGCTAATGCAAAATACCGGAGGAGGAGAGAAAAAAAACGCCCTTGTCATAAATCCAAGTCCACATTTTGACATTTCATTCTAATCATTGTAATGGCTAACTTTCACCACCAGATGGCACTAATATTATTAATATAAAGTAGGAGGAATATAAAGCCTTGACTGCTGGGCTGATCTATAGGTGGTAAATAGTGGAATTGGCCCTATAGAGCAGGGGCCTCCAAACTTTCTAAACAAAGGTTTAATGTCCTTTAGACTTTGGGTGGGCTGGACTGTGGCTATGACAAAAAAATACATAGCGTCTGTGGTGAGTAAGAGCAAGATTAGTGCCCCATCATTGTTATCAGTTGGAGGAATAATACCTCCCTGTTGGTATCAGTGAGAGCAACATTGCTCCATCATTGGTGTCATTGGGAGGAATTATCCCCCATCATTGTGTCAGTGGAAGAAATGATGCTGCATTGTTGATGTCAATGGGAGGAATAGTGCCTCCCATAGATGTATAGGTCAGTTGTGAATAAGGCTAGAGCTACATTGCTAATTATTAGCTCAAATTAAATGCTAGCAGTGATAGCTATTCGCTAAGCAAATGTAACAAATGTCCCTCCCTATGGTATAAGCTGCACAGGTAACATATAGTAGCGATCACATGCACACAACTAAAACACTGCGTGATCATGGAAGACTAGATGCTACCATATGTCACTTGGGTAGCTTACATATCGTTTGAAGTATTAATCAATGTTCCCAATTATGTTCCTTTTAAACGAGCATATAAACTGAATTATGTTACATTCATTTACATCAGTTCATTTCAGTTGACATCAGTATACATCCATTTTTCACATGTCCATTTGTGTCGCTGAAGGAAAAAGTCATAGATGGACAAAAATTGGATGAAAACAGATGACATCTGATTACATCTGTTATTGTCTGCAAAAAGGAATCAAACCTTTTTGGTTTTTTTCAGCAGTCATAACCAGACTCAAATGTAAGGGGATGTAAACGGATGTGCATCTATTTTCATCCACCTGCTCATAGAGGTTCAGTCTGGAACTATCCGAAAAACAAACAGATCCAGTCTAAATACTCTTATGAAAGGGCAATTCGATTTGTGTTTAACATCCCCGTACTGGAATAGAAGCGTGCGTTAAAGCAGTAGTCTCCAACCTACAGCCCTGGGGCCGGGTGCAGCCCTTTGCTTGCCATTTTACAGCCCTTGTGGCATTATTCCTGCCACTAACACCAACAATGGGGCATAATTCCTTTCACTGAAACCAATGATGGGGCACTATCCTTCCCGCTCACACCAATGATGGGGCACTATTCTTCCCACTCACACCAATGATGGGGCACTATCCTTCCCGCTCACACCAATGATGGGGCACTATTCCATTCTCTGGCATTAAAGATGGAGCACTATTCCTTCCACTCACACCAATGATGGCACACTCTCCTTCCCACTCACACCAATGATAGGGCACTATCCTTCCCACTCACACCAATGATGGCACACTATTCTTCCCACTCACACCAATGATGGCACACTATTCTTCCCACTCACACCAATGATGGCAAATATTCTTCCCACTCACACCAATGATGGGGCACTATTCCTTCCACTGGCATTAACGATGGGGCACTATTCTTCCCACTCACACCATTTCTCCCCCTCACACCAAAGATCTGGCCTTGTTTACTCCCACTAGGCACGGTCTGCCCCCCTAAAGTCTGAAGGGCAGTAAACTGCTTTCCACTGATACCACTGATATGACACAATTCTATTCACTGACACTGTTGTTGGGTACTATTCCTCCCGCTGATCCAAGTGATGTGGAACTATTCCTCCCACTGACACTAATGCTGGGCCACAATTCCTCTCACTGACCACAGCTTTGGGGCAAATTCCTCCCACTGACCCAACAATGGAACATAACACTTCCCACTGAAACCAACAATTAAGCACTATTCCTCCCACAGACACCAGTGTTGCAGCACTATTCCCCCCACTGATACCAACAAAGGGACACTAGTCCTCTCTCTGACACCAACAGCAGGGCACTATTCCTCTCATTGACACCATTGATGAGCATAATATCTCCCACAGATCGGGCACTGTTCCACTATAAAATGAAAGGGTACACTTCCTCCCATTGACACCAAGGATGGGGCATTATTTCTTACATGGAAAGGCATGCTCGCTGACTAATAGTGCCATCATCAAACCAAGAAAGAAAACCCTCAAGGGTAGGCCTATATCAACACTAAATGATATAAATTATAACAATGTGGTAAAAACAATGTTTATTGGTACATGTAGAAGTACAGGGTGGGCCATTTATATGGATACACCTTAATAAAATGGGAATGGTTGGTGATATTAACTTCCTGTTTGTGGCACATTAGTATATGTGAGGGGGAAAACTTTTCAAGATGGGTGGTGACCATGGCAGCCATTTTGAAGTTGGCCATTTTGAATCCAACTTTTGTTTTTTCAATAGGAAGAGGGTCATGAGACACATCGAACGTATTGGGAATTTCACAAAAAAAACAATGGTGTGCTTGGTTTTAACGTAACTTTATTCTTTCATGAGTTATTTACAAGTTTCTGACCACTTATAAAATGTGTTCAATGTGCTGCCCATTGTGTTGGATTCTCAATGCAACCCTCTTCTCCCACTCTTCACACACTGATAGCAACACCACAGGAGAAATGCTAGCACAGGCTTCCAGTATCCGTAGTTTCAGGTGCTGCACATCTCGTATCTTCACAGCATAGACAATTGCCTTCAGATGACCCCAAAGATAAAAGTCTAAGGGGATCAGATTGGGAGACCTTGGGGGCCATTTAACTGGCCCATGACGACCAATCCACTTTCCAGGAAACTGTTCATCTAGGAATGCTCGGACCTGACACCCATAATGTGGTGGTGCACCATCTTGCTGGAACTATGTCGGTGATAGGGAATTGCTGCCCATCAAGTCGGCTTTGGAGGAATGGCGGTACCTCCTGGAAGGAGCAGCTCACCCGGTATTGGTTTTTACTGACCGTAAAAACCATAAAAAAAACATATGCTGTGAAGATACGAGATGTGCAGCACCTGAAACTATGGATACTGGAAGCCTGTGCTAGCATTTCTCCTGCGGTGTTGCTATCAGTCTGTGAAGAGTGGGAGAAGAGGGTTGTATTGACGATCCAACACAATGGGCAGCACATTGAACACATTTTATAAGTGGTCAGAAACTTGTAAATAACTCATGAAAGAATAAAGTTATGTTAAAACCCTCTTCCTATTGAAAAAACAAAAGTTGGATTCAAAATGTCCGACTTCAAAATGGCCGCCATGGTCACCACCCATCTTGAAAAGTTTCCCCCCTCACATATACTAATGTGCCACAAACAGGAAGTTAATACCACCAACCATTCCCATTTTATTAAGGTGTATCCATATAAATGGCCCACCCTGTAGAAGAGGATGGTACTAAAGGATAAAATTGAGTAAATGACATGCCACAGATGGAATATGGTACAAAACAGGCTGTTAACGCGTTTCAGGATTTTCCTTCATCAGAGGTAGCCTGGAGTGACCACTGTAGGTCATCTTCCAATTGAGCAAATAAATGAAAGGGAGGCATGTCTTTAGCCAGGTTTAAAAATCATCACGACCCACCATCACCAGCCACAGCAGCCCTGGTCAGGAATGCATCCGGAAAAAAGGCCTGCAACAGTTCAATCGTGGGGCCAGGGAGGGGGCCTGTCCACAAGGTGCCGCCCACTCTCCTGAACGTAAACTGGATATTAAAGTGGTTGTCAACTCATGACAACCACTTTAACCTACAGATAAGCCTATAATAAAGGCTTACCTGTGGGTTCCCTGCATATCTCCTAAACCTGCATGGTTTAGGAGATATGCAGTGTACTGTGATGTGCCCACATCATTGGGCACATGCGCAGTGAAGAAACGGCCTCCGTGCCCTTCCTTCACTGACATCGTGCCGTGATTGGTGGCTCCCATGCGCATGCGCAGGAGTGACGTCACGTGGCTCCGGCAAGTCACAGAGTTAGAGTTCGCGGCCCCAGAAGGAAGACGGGCCGCTCATCACAGAGCCGGGGGGGGGGATCGGGGGGCATTAACCTTCTGTAATGAAATAAGCCCCATGCCGTCCAAGATCGTGGAGAAATCTTCACTGCAGGGATGTCCCATCCTTTTCCAGTGGCTAAACTTTCAGCTTGCGTGGGACTTCATTACAGGCAAGTGAGGTCACAAAAGCTTTAGGGCTAAAAAAAATTGCTAAACTTCAGTTTTAATTTTACATTGTAAATATAAAGCTATATACCAATAATAGTAATTGGGATATTCATTATGCCTCTAACAGTTACAGAAACCAATTATTAAAATTTCCACAATATTTTATTACAAAATGTCATATACACTGAGCAAAATTATAAATGCAACACTTTTGTGCTTGCCCCTATTTATCACGAGCTGAACTCAAAGATATACAACTTTTTCTATGTACACAAAAGGCCTATTTCTCTCAAATATTGTTCACAAACCTGTGTTAGTGAGCACTTCTCCTTTGCCGAGATAATCCATCCACCTCACAGATGTGGCATATCAAGATGCTGATTAGACAGCATTATTATTGCACAGGTGTGCCTTAGGCTGGCCACAATAAAAGGGCACTCTAAAATGTGCAGTTTTACTGTAGTGGGGGGGGGGGTGTCTGAAACTCAGTCAGTATTTGGTGTGACCACCAAAATGGGGGTTCTTTGGGCCCTTGAACTAACCAGAAACACTCTGCGCTGAGTTCACTTTTTTTGTGAGGGATGTATATGGAGATAGGATCATACGGAGTCCCCAGATTTTGGGTCATCTATATATATTCTGTTCTGTTCAGTGCTTTCAGGTTGACTCAAGGCCCCTTGTAACGCCTTTAAGGTTTCCCCCATGGGCCGAGTGGGGCTTGATAAATACCCCTGAGCCCTGGATGACATCCATGACATGGTGCGGCAAAGTATGCATCTTTATAAGGCAATACAAGAAAATCTTCTAAGGTTCTTGAGGGTGCTGATGAAGTGGATCAATCCTCAAAATGCAGAGACCATTTTATTAACCCCTTAGTGCCTTTGTTTGAGAAACACTGGATGCATTGTGTTTTGATGTGTGTTGTTTGTATATGTCCTATGGGCATTTTTTAATATTTGAAAATCTAGGGTTCTGGAGGGTCCTGACGTCATCCCACGAACTGTGTAGACCATGTTATTAACCTTTTAGCACCCTTGTTTGAATAATGCTGTATGTATTGTATTTTAATGTTTGTTGTTTGAATATGTTCTATGGGCTTTTTTTTAATACATAAAATTGGGTAATTTATTTTATTTATTTCAGGTACTTATATAGCGCTGTACATATATATTGTACATTCACATCAATCCCTGCCCTCAAGGAGCTTACAATCTAAGGTCCCCTAACTCACATTCATTCATATAGTGTAATAAAATACTGTGGAAATTTTAATGATTGGTTGCTGGAGGCATCACAAAAGTCCCATTCACTATTCTTGGTATATTGCTCAAGATTTGGGGATGATGCCTCTTGCAGTATGTGATTGACTTTTACACTCCACCTAAACAGTTTGGGTTCAGATATACATCTATGAGGCTGTAGACACGGGAGTACCTAGGCATATACCAGGAAGTGCGCTGCTTTTTTTAGGAGGATTTTCTAAAGGAACATTTTTAGAGTACTACTTAGGCCCCTTTCACACTTGTGCGACCTGATTTTACCGTCATTTTTTATTGCGATTTTGCCACGATTCTACTGCGATTTCGGATCAGTATGACTTTGGTCTGACTTTGTTGCAACTTTGGCTCAATGAAAACATATTACAAAGTCGTACAGAAGTAGTACAGAAATCGCATCTATATTATTCAGGTGTGATTTGCATGCGACTTTGAGGGTTTAACATTGAAGTCTATGGATGTCAAGCTGCATCAAAGTTGGACCAAAGTAATGCAGGGACTACTTTGAAGTTGGCACGACTTGAAAGTCGTACAGATATGAATGGTACTCATTGGAAATAATGGGGAATGACTTGTCATTGGACTTTGTAGTCGCAAATCGCAGGACAACTCGCACAAGTGTGAAAGGGGCTTAGTCAAATTACCATTTCCAAAACAATAACTACAACTTAAACAAAAGCTTCACTTTTTGAGGTCAGTTCCACCATTTGTGTCACATCTCTCTGTGCCATAGTGGAATGTTCTCTGTCAATTAACTTGCTTGGACCTTGAAGAAACACCCCGAAAGCCTGTTCTGAAAATGTGTGTTAGTGCGAATAAAAAAAGGATCACGGACAGTACTCAGTTTTCTCTGTCAATTAAGAAATCTGAGGAGGATATCTGCAATGATTAACACATTCAAAGGCCCTTTTACAACATTTTATCTGATGGGGAAAGCTGCATGGGTAGGAGTATTAAGTAATTAACGATCCCTGTAGTAACTACAAGCTCTCATCACACAGATAGTCTGTAACGGCCCTCATAGTATCTACAAGAGTGTGTGAACGTGGGATAACCTGCAAATGGCCGTGTGAACGCACAGCAGATGCTGTAATCCATGACCCGCTCAGTTTTAGGTGACCACACATACAGTAACTTTGCACATCACTAGTCACTTGCTTGAATGAGCTGCAATGGGCCACTTGTTGCCTTTTGATGATGGCATTTTTAGTGGCAGTACTAGATCATAGGAACACAATGGTCATAATCACTGTGATTGCGGGAGAGTTTCAAGCCTTTCTCTATAAAGGAAATAGCAGGCTCATTTATACAAAGGTGCTAATGTGCTCCTTCATTATAAGGTCATTACAAAGGTATAATCTAGGCCCTTGACACCCTGATGCCAACGAGGTACTCATCATTGTTAAAGCCCCGAGTCTCTCCGTGAAACAGTTCTTAAAAAAGCAAGCAGTAGAAACAGCACAACAAAGGGTCAGATCCATTGTTTGCAGGCTGCATTCATACAGGAGCCATTGTTACCTGCATGAGGTTCTGCATAGGAATTCGATAACTGGACTGCTACTGTATTGCCCTCTGAGACACATCAGGATGCCAGGATGATATGTTCCTCTGGACTTGCCATCTCTCATTGCTTCTCAAACATGGTGGGTCTCCTGTACAAGATCTCCACTGGGTCTTTTTTCAGTACACACAGGTTTTCTGTTAGATGATTTATATCAGCTCCATAAAACACAAACTTGTATCCTGCTAGGATGAACATTACTAGTGAAGTACTCAATGATCTTGCAAAATGGAATCAAAAACCACTGGTTTGGGAGTGCAGATGGGAGCACACACAACATTTCTGAAGGTGTAAGAAGTTGGACTACATATTTGGTGCTCCCCCATTGCACTGAAAATAGGAAAACACTCGTTATATGTAGACATTTCAGCCTTTACTTACAGTGTATTAAAGAATTCCATGCATGGATATTTTATACATAGTTACATTGGTCAAGCTTGGACCAATGTTACATACATAGTTATGTAGCCATGTGCTCCCTTAAGAGTGACTGATAGTTGTGGTCCACCTGCCCGCTGCCCTCAATCACACGAATTCCACACATCCAAAGTCACTGAACAGGCCAGTACTTTGTTTTTGTTGTTTTATTTAGGGGTTTGAACTTGGATAGAGATTAGGGATGACTGTGGGATGCCCAATAATTGAACATGAGACCCTATATACACCTCTCGTATATACACTTCTTCTCCTCCAGCACACTACTTGCTGACCGTTACACTTCTCCTTTACTTCTCTCCAGTACACTACTTGCTGACCATTACACCTGTTCTCCTGGTCCAGAGGGAAATTTATCAGACCTCTATAACACCTCCTCTTCACCACAGCTAGTACATGGTGAGGCCTGCTGAAGCCGTGGGCAAGGCCTCAGATCCACCCTTTGTGGGTAAGAGTCACAGGTTTCCTTCACTGAAACCATGCAACCTCTATAGTGTAGCAAAGTATGTTGGTGCTAGCCAGGCCTTTGGATGAACTACAACTTCCAGCCCATCCATCTTCCAGACCCTTCCGGTCTGTCCTGCGGTCTAATGGTTCTCCTTCCCCTTGGTTGGCTCCTACCGGCCTCGACAGACTGCTCTCTCCCTTTCCAGACTGTCCCAGCTTTCTCATCCAACTCCCAGGGGCCACCACTCACAGACTATATGGTGGATTCCTTAAAGAGTCTCCTTCCGTGTAGACCTCAGCTGCTCTCCTGCTTATCCTGTACAACTCCAGGAGCCGACTCCCGCTCCTGGCTACACCCAGGCCCCAGGCCTCAGGTTCACCCCCCCCCAGACAGGGAATCCCCTCCAGTGTGAGGCCTGATCTGCAGCTCCTGACTTCATCCTCACTCTTCCACCCAAACTCTCCTGACACCTGCTGGCAGATAGCTGTATTTAAGGAGGCCTGCCCCATGCCAATCGAGCCACTGGATTGGTCAGAGCTCCTTGTCATACACCAGGAAGTGGCACCTCCTCATCCAGCCCCGTTCTAGAGCTTTCCCAGCTCAAGGGGAGGAAATCTCTGAGGAGTGTACCTTCCCGCCATCTCCAGCCCAGGGAAGGGCTGGGCCAGGGGCAGGGTGGCAATTGCCCTCCAGGCCACCCTAACTCATTTAAAAATGACCACTGGCTGCTGCCCGCTCACTTTTTTCTTGTGGAGGAAGGAAGCAGGGGCCAGGGGCGCAGCCACCAACTATCTGCAGGTAAAGGGAGGCGTGCACAGAGCTGGGCTCATTAGGCTGCCTCCGGGGGGGGGCTCCACCAGATTAGTGGGGATCTCCCACTTGCAAAGCCCTAACTCCTGGACCAGCTTTTATAATGGACAGCACACTGGTAATGTCTATCATAGGAGCCGGTCCAGGAGATGGTTCTTCATATGACAGCGGCCGCGCCAGGTAAGCGGGAGATCCCTGCTCTGTGTAAACTGGCGGCTCTCCTCTCTGCATTGCAGGCTGCATTGGATGGGCACTGATCAGGCTGTGCTGATGGGCAATGATCGGGCTGCATTGATGGGCACTGATCAGGTGGCAATGATTGTCACTGATCAGGCTGTGCTGATGAGCACTGGTGCTGGCGGCATTGATGGGCACTGGTGCTGGCGGCATTGATGGGCACTGGTCTGCATTGATGCATTATTTTTGTTAAACCCCTTTTGTTAACATTAAATTATGTTGCCACATTGTATCATATTTGCCTTGCTTCATAACATCAATATCCATTCTAAAACCAGGTGGGCATGGATGGTGAGGTGGTTCAATGGGCCACTTGACTGGACTTGTCCCCCAGGCCTAAGGGTGCCAGCCCTCTCCTGCTCCAGCCCCACCCCTGAGCCACTCCCAGTCCAGATCAAAACATTCAGGCCTGCACCTACAGTCAGGCCTGACTAGATTTTTCCTTTCCTACCAAAAATCTACAAAAGTAAAAGCACCTGTACTATGGGGGTGCTACACTTACATACAAAGTTAGTCAGCTTGAAAAAAGACACAAGTCCATCTAGTTGTTCAACCAATAAAAGAGAGAGAGAAAAAAATCATACAATTTCATATACCCAATCCTATACCCACAGTTGATCCAGAGGAAGGCAACCCCCAGCAAAGCATGATCCTGTCCTCCATAGAAGTTTGAGAAGTTAGCATTCCCATTCTGCTTGTTCCAAGTCAGAGACTTAGTAGGTAGTGAAGCAATAACTAGAGTGACAGTTCCACAGCAGGCACCTTTAATGCTTTATTCACCACGTGCTGTGAATGAAGCAGCCTGGAGCTGCCTGGAGGCAGCTTATGTTATTGAAAGGGGATGCAGTGGCTGTATGGATACAGCAACATCTCTAATCTGACATGCGCACAGGAGTGGGTGTACCGCGCCAAACTCGGATGGTGTGCGTTTGGGATCACACACCCACTCCTGCAGCTTGCTTCAGATGGAACAGCTTTCACCCAAAACACAGAAAATGGTTATTTTTTCAGCTAAAAGGTAGTGATTCACAATCTTTTTTTAAGTCTTAACAAACCAGAGATGTCTGGGCAGGGGGTCATTTGCCTCCTGGGCCAATACTTAAAGGATATGTTATGCTGGAGGCCCTCAGTGGAGACACATGCTGGGCCTGCAATAGCAGCATCTGGCAGAAAGAAGTCCATGGCTTTAATGTCCTCAGAATACTCTGGTATCTTCAGCAGTGGAACAACTGCTCCCACAGGTGATTTGTTGCCTAATGTGAGTTATTAAAGATGCAAGCTTTCGGGATAACGCAGATCTGTTCCTGAAAGCTTAAATCTTTAATAACTCAAGTTAGCCAATAAAGGGTATCACGTAAACGCCAAACCTTTTGCTGGAAGATTGGTTAGGACTAGAGAAAATAAACCATATTCATTAGGAAAATCCACCTATCACCATGCCCACTGATGAAGCACCATGGCACACTTTGCATGGCATTTTCTGAATCCCAGAGAAATCTACACGTGCCATGAAATGGCACTGGTTGGTTGTGTTTGCTCCCCAGGCCAAAGGTTCCCAGTCCTCCTCTCGTGACACACCACAATGAAACGTCAAATATTTGTGACACATATCATCAAACATTATGAGTGAGAAACACAAATTCCTGTATATCACAGTGTTATGCACTAAGCATGTCTAAATCTAACATGAGGGTAAAAGAACAATAGAACTACGTAGAATTATGACTAAAGGACCATGAAGGATGATTAAAGAGCATTAGGGAGTTAAGGAGAACATTACTCAATTATTTTCTATTACGCTCATTTTCTTAAATCTTTTAACAGGGCTGCATGCATACCTTGACGTATTTTTTCCCCAGTAAGCATAAAAAGGTAATTTTATATTCTAAGCATATGAAACATTGAGCATGCCAAGATAATGCACACATGTGGGCAATTTAAATATGACCACACAAAATGGTCACACTTATTGCAACCTAATCAGGTAATGAAAATATTCCACAAAATCTCTTTTGCTTGACTCAAAAGTACTATCGACTAAACTCAAATACTCCTAGTGCTAAATTTCTACTATACAATTCAGTTTCCAAATTTCAAGAATCAAACTGATTTGTAATGTCTTACAAAATACTTTTAAAAAATACACAGCGGCCAAAGATTCCTAAAAGCTATGTTCTCGGTATGGATATTTTTGCATGGTTACATTAGTCCAGCTTGGATCAGTGTAACCACGAATAATCCATACCTGCCTGATGCCCCCGGGAAGCCAGATAGGCTACTACAGTGATTGCCACTTTCTACCAGGTCCTGTGTCGAGCTGCTGCCCTGCAACTTATTGAATACAGTAGGCTGCTTGCTCAGTATGGGCGCCAAATTCAGAAAACTCTTTGAATTTCCCCAATGAATGAAAAGTGCTCTCTTATTGGGCCAGATAAAGATTGTGATGTCACCGCCTCACCTCTCCGCCTCGTTCATTTAGAGAATGCTTTGCATTCAATTAATGCAAAGCATTCTCTCATTGGACGAAGTGAAGGTTGTGATGTCACCACCCTGCCTCTTCACCTTGTTCAATCAGAGAATGCTTTGCCTTCATTGAGAAAATACACAGTATTCTACGCTTAAAATATAATGGATGAATTTGAATAGGACCACGTGCCATTTGGTCCCCTAGGAAGTCCGAAAAAAACATTAAAGCATCTTTAATGATAGATCTGCTCCACAGCAGCACCTTTTCACCATGTATTGACTTCCCCCATCCTGCTGCTTAGCTGTCTAGAGCTGGAAAAATATCGATCTACTTCTCAGTGGCGGCTGGTGCTCAATATTTTTGGGGGACGGGGGTTGGATTGGCGGCAAACAAACCTGCCCTCCTCACTTGCAGAACCGACAACCCCCCCCACCCCCATGGGAGATGGATGGGAAGGCGGTGATTGGACAGTGCGGGCTCCTGGAGCTGCCCCTCACTCGCGCTTGCGGGAGGGAAGAGCCAGGCTGTTGCTTCTCCTCTCGGCTGAACAGGAAGTGGATCCTGAGACCCGATTGGCTGGGAGTCCTAACACTCCCTGGCCAATTGGGTCTCAGGACCCACTTTCTCATTGACCAGGAGTAAAAGCAGTGCTCTGTGCCCCAAGCCCACCCTTTTTTGAAGCTAATTAAAGCCTCAAGCTGCTCTAATCATGTGCTTCAAATAATAAAAAAAAAAAAAACATTGGAATCCGTGCATCTGGTGCCCTGCATGTATATTAGGGGCTGGGCACATGGATTAGGGGGGTGGCACCCCTGCGCCCCTAATGGAGCGGCCACCACTGCTACTTCTGGTAATGAAGTAGCACGTTATTTAGTCCTCTTCTCATTTGATTCTGCTGGTGCTTGATGATTGGCTACGTATTGCCACATAGGGGCAGGGACACCACCCCCAACCCTGTTTAAGGTCTGATTGTCCCGTAATTTCCCTTCTATTCTCCTAAGAGTTGAAACACTGCTACTAGAGAGGGGGGCATTAAAGTTATCCTGTTGCTTTGGCACTGGGACTGAGGCCTTGTTCACACAGGCATACTACAGCATACGTCTGTATGAGGACCATGTTTACACACACAGGGATGCACATGTGTTCCGTGCACAGACACAGCCGTTGTTTCCAATTTGACAATGCTGTTGGGGGGGGGGGGGCTTTGGTGAAATATCAGGGTCTAAACTGACCCTTGATGTCTCACTTTTGATACAGAGTAAGGAATTGAGAACATAGAATCCCACTCTCTTCTCTGCAGCCTCAGTTGTATTGCAGATGAACGGGAGGCACTCTGTACAGAGGCTTCCTGTTCATTCACAAACAAAAGAATTGTAAACACAGTTTATTATGCTTCAAGGGGTTGTAAAGTCAG
>BLSH010380339.1:1086973-1102661 GCA_018402905.1 Glandirana rugosa
CCGTGACGACAACACATAGTCGGTTAGTCCTCCCTCTCAGAGCCTACCGGATCTGTGAACACCTGTAGCGACCTGTCTCTACTCCCGGTCCATTCATAATCCCCCCGACAACTATCGACGACGTGTGTCTTCCGAAAAATAGAATTACGTATACGTAATTCTATTTTTTTGGAAGACTGAAATGTTGGGGAACTTCGTATTATTTGACACAAATGTTAAGAAAACAAACACTTACTTGTCCTTCGGAGACATGTCTCACGGAGGGCAAGTAGACGTTATGTTGACTCCGACGTCTCTTCTCTCACCCTAAGATACAAGAGTTAAGGAATGAGACATAGTTTTCACTCTGTAGTTCCCAGTCAAACCTGGGACTATAAAGTGGTTTCGGGGGGGGGGGGTTGTCGTAACAGTTTAACCTTTGTTGCCGACACAGACACGGGGGGGCTTTGGTGAAATATCAGGGTCCAAACTGACCCTTGATGTCTCACTTTTGATACAGAGTAAGGAATTGAGAACATAGAATCCCACTCTCTTCTCTGCAGCCTCAGTTGTATTGCAGATGAACGGGAGGCACTCTGTACAGAGGCTTCCTGTTCATTCACAAACAAAAGAATTGTAAACACAGTTTATTATGCTTCAAGGGGTTGTAAAGTCAGAAGGTTTTTTTATCTTAATGCATATGCATTAAGATAAAAAGCCTTCTGTGTGCAGCAGCTATCAACAGCCCCCCTAATACTTACCTGGCCCTCATCTCTGTCCAGCGATGTCCACAAGTGTCTAGGCCATCCGAGACTCTCCCTCCTGATTGGCTGATACACAACAGCAGTGCCATTGGCTCCTGCTTGCTGTGGGGGCACTGAACAGGAGTGAGGGGCCAGGAGCACAGAAGAGGGACCCGAGAAGAGGAGGATCGGGGCTGCTCTGTGCAATTCCACTGCATAGTGCAGGTAAGTATAACATGTTTGTTATTTGTATGGAAAAAACAAGACTTTAAAATCACTGTCAGTTACAAATTAACACAGTGAGTGATCAGTACCAAAGGGCCAGTAAGCATGACATATTTGCCCCCACCCCCTTCCATCCTAAAACGCAGAGGGGAAACTGGCAGGGCTGCAGGGGAAGGGGCACACAAGGGGCCCGGGCTTCAGAGGAAAGGGTATCCTGGATAGGAGGGGGTGATTGCTGTTACAGTAAATGCCCTCCCCCCATGGCCACACCAATCACCCCCTTTTGTCCAGGATCCCCTTCCCCTAGGCTCCCCTGTTGAACTGATGGGGTCCAGGCCCCGTACAGGAGGGCTGACAGTACCCCTTTTCGGTAGCCCTGCCTTTGTGTATGTTCAGTTGTGGGATGGGGAATCCCTCGCCTGCAGCTCATTGACTTGGCACTGATAGTGGACTTCCAGGTTTGGCAGAACATGGGTTAGGATCGAATCCAAGGTCGAACCTAAGCTCATCCATAATTGCTATATACAGTACTGTACACTCCAACATTGAGGCTCTCATAGATTAGAGTTAGAGACCACACTTCATAGAGGGGCTCTGACAAGGCAGTACGGCTTCCAGAGAGATTTGCAAATGGTTATTTTTGCTGGTTAGCCAGTAGGTGTGCTGGTAAATTTTTGTATTGAGCTGATCCTGTTGCTTTGCCTTTCATGAACAAAGCACAGGTTTGCTTCAAATTTGTAAGGTATGGAAATGCTTTATGATGAGATGAGGCACATTATGAAAAAAAGATGAAGGACGCGGAGCACAGACACAACACAAACACTGCACACACAACCGTATTGTATAACCCAGCTTTCTCTTGTGCCTTGTTAAATGCAGTTTACATGACGCCATGCTCAAAGCGTCGTTCCAGAAGGATCTATAAATTGGGGAAGCAAAACAGGAACCACACACAAGAATGAGTCATCACGGGTATAAAATCAACACAGCATGGTCGCAGTGGGGGGCCACCATTTCTGTAAATCAGCATATAGCATGGAGCGTCTGACTTTGCTCATACTAAAACAGAACTAAACAGTCTATTTGTTTATATATTTGAACTGATTCATTTTAGTTTTTATTCGTAAATGATACAAAGTCAGTTTGCACATGCAGGGGAAAGTGACTGTCTTTCCAAAGGGCTTCCCCTCATCCTCTTATACTCATTTTGCCAGTGCTCCCTCAGCCAGCAACATTACCTGGCGCTCCAGGTATGGGCGAATATATGACCTTGCTGCCTGTGATAGCGCTCAGGTCTGGCAGCCAATTGTTAGGCCTAGGCAGTGAGCAAACATGATCGAAAGAGTGACATCACAGCAGCCCCTAGAATCTAATTTGAGCCGACGGTAAAACAGTATGGAAGCTCTGGCAGAAGAAGCAAAAGCACTGGAGGGTGGCAAACAAGAATAACTGGGTTGCTGTCACTTTGACCAGGAATTCACAAGAGACAGTGGCCCTTGAGTAACCACTTGCCTTCTGGGCACTTTCAGCCCCTTCCTGCCCAAGCCAATTTTCAGCTTTACGCGCTGTCACACGTTGAATGACAATTACTCAGTCATGCAGCACTGCACCCATATGAAATTTTTATCTTTTTTTTCATACAAATAGAGTTTTCTTTTGGTGGCATTTAATCACCACTGGGTTTTTTTATGTTTTGCTAAATAAATGAATAAAGACCAAAATTTTTGAAAAAAAAAATGTTTTCATAGTTTGTTTTAAAATTTTGCAAACAGGCAATTTTTCTCCTTCACTGATGTGCGCTGATGAGGCTGCACTGATGGGCACTGATAAGACTGCACTGATGGGCACTTATAGACTGCATTGATTATTATTATACAGGATTTATATAGCGCCGACAGTTTGCGCAGCGCTTTACAATATTAGGGCAGACAGTACAATTACAATACAATTTAATACAGGAGGAATCAGAGGGACCTGCTCGTTAGAGCTTACAATCTAGGAGGGAGGGTCAAGTGATACGAAAGGGCAATAACTGTGGGGAATGAGCTGATTGAGAAAATAGAAAGTGTAGTTGTTAGGTGGCGGGCAGGATAGGCTTCCCTGAAGAGAAAAGTTTTCAGGAATAGATTTGGGGACAGTCTGACAGATTGGGGTAGGGAATTCCAGAGGATTGGAGAGGCTCGGGAGAAGTCTTGGAAGCAAATATGAGAGGAGGTGATAAGGGAGCTGGAGAGCAGGAGGTTCCCGAAGGAACCAAGAGGACGATTAGGTTGGTATTTTGAGACTAGGCTGGTGATGTAGCTGGGAGCAGAGCTGTGGATGGCTTTGTAGCTCATTGTTAGTATTTTGAATTTAATTAGTTGGGTGAGTGGCAGCCAATGGAGTGATATGCAGAGAGGGATGGCAGATGCTGAACGGTTTGTAAGGTGGATGAGTCTGGCAGTGGCATTCATGATGGACTGGAGGGGGGATATTCTATTTAAAGGTAGGCCAATGAGGAGGGAGTTGCAGTAGTCGAGGCGAGAGATGACCAGGGAGTGAATCAGGAGCTTTGTGGTTTCATTGGTTAGAAAGGGACGTCGTTTAGAGATGTTGCGGAGGTTGAGGCGGCAAGCTTTGGAAAGTGATTGGATGTGGGGCCAAAAGGAGAGTTCAGAATCCAGGATGACACCTAGCACCATGACATGCGGGGATGGGTGGATGGTTGTGCCATTGCTCTTGACAGAGAAGCCAGGGGAAACAGCACGTGGGGAGGGAATATTATGAGTTTGCTTTGGGACAAGTTGAGTTTGAGGAAGTGCTGTGACATCCAGACAGATATGTCTGTTAATAAGTTAGTGATGCGTGAGGAGACTGATGGAGTGAGTTGAGGGGTGGAGAGGTAGATTTGGGTGTTGTCAGCGTAGAAATTATATTGAAAGCCGTGGGAGGCTATCAGCCAGCCCAGGGAAGAGGTGTATATTAAAATTAAGAGAGGTCCAAGAACAGAACCTTGGAGGACCCCAACAGAGAAAGGAAGAGGAGAGGAGGAGGTAGAATTGTACGTTACGCTGAAGGTGCAATGGGATAGGTAGGGCGAGAGCCACCGAAAAGCACAGTCACGGAGACCGAGGGAGTAACGTTTTTTGAGGAGGAGGGGGTGGTCAACTGTATCAAAGGCAGCTGAAAGGTCCAGAAGTAGGAGTACAGAGTAATGTCCATTGGTTTTTGCGGTTAGTAGGTCATTTGTGATTTGTAGAAGGGCAGTTTCTGTGGAGTGTTGAGGGCGAAATCCAGATTGAAGGGGGTCAAGAAGGTTATTCTTAACAAGGTGGTCACTCGGTTGTACACCAGGCATTTGAGGAGTTTGAAGGAAAAGGGGAGCAAGGAGATAGGGTGTAGATTGTTAAGATCAGTAGGATTTTGGGATGGCTTTTTGATTATGGGGGTGACCAATGCATGTTTTAGAGCATTGGGGAAGATGCCAGAAGAGAGGGAGAGATTGAAGATGTGAGTTAGAGAGTGCAGGATAGAGTCAGAGGGTGAGCGTAGTATTTGAGAGGGAATAGGGGACAGGTGGTTAGGTGGGTGTTAGAAAGGAGTTTAGCAACCTCATATATAGTAGCAGGTTTGAATAAGGATAGTGTCGATTGTGCTTGTTGACAAGGGGTGTCAACTGGGGAAGATGCCTGTAGAGTGGAGATTTAATCACAAATTGTGTCAATCTTGCTCTTGAAGTGATTAGCAATCTCCTGGGCAGTGAGTGTGTTAGTGGGCGGACGTGGTGGAGGACGAAGTAGGGAGTTGAAGGTAGAGAAGAGTTGACGGGACTGGATGAGAAGGAGTTAATATGAGTGGTAAAATAGGTCTGCTTGGCAGTGTGGAGACGAGAATTGTATTTATGGAGGGCAGATTTGTATTGGTTGAAGTCTTTGAGAGACTTAGTCTTGTGCCACAGACGCTCAAGAGTGCGGGTACGCTTTTTGAGATTTCTGGTGTCGTCTGTTTGCCAGGGTTGTAAGGGGTCAGGGCCTGATTTTGTGTGTGGTGAGGGGAGCGAGCTCATCCAGGGTGGAGGACAGGGATTTATTGTAGATGGCAGTGGCTTGGTTGGGGCAGGACAGGTGTGAGATTTTTTCACAGAGGTGGTCTTTAGCAGAATAGAGGAGAGAAGTGTTGAGTTGGCGAAGGTTTCTACGGGTGACGGTTAGGCGATTGGAGGGAAAGGTGGTGCTAAACAGGGAGAGAGAGAAACTAATAAGGTGGTGGTCGGAGAGAGGAAAAGGATTGTTGAAGTTGCATGGAGCGCATAGATAGGAGAATACAAGGTCGAGGGTGTTTCCATCAGTGTGAGTAGAAGTCTGTACCCATTGCTTCAGGTCAAATGAGAAGGGTAGACTAAGAAGTTTAGAAGTAGCAGTAGTGTTGGTGTTAACCGTAATGTTGAAGTCACCAAGAAGGATTGTGGGAATTTCAGAAGAGAGAAAGTAGGGTAGAAAATTCATCAAGGAAAGCTGACAGTGGTCCAGGAGGCCGGTAGATCACAGCAATTCTTAGGGAGGGTGGAGAGAATATACGTATACAGTGGGCTTCAAATGATGAGAGTGAAAGAGAGGGAGAAGAGTGAAGAACCTGAAAGGTGCCCTGTGGGGATAAGAGGAATCCCACTCCACCTCCCTTGCGTCCGTTAGGCCTAGGGGAGTGAGTCCAGAGAAGGCCACCGTGGTAGAGGACTGCACTGATGAGACTGCACTGATGAGGCTGCACTGATGGGGCTGCATTGATAGGTGACACTGATAGATGGCATCAATGGGCATTGATAGGTGGCACTGATGGGCACTGGTAGGCGGACCTGATGAGGCTGCACTGATGGGCACTGATGAGGAGGCACTAATGAGGCTGCACTGATAGGTGACACTGATAGGTGGCGTCAATAGGCACTGATAGGTGTCACTGATGGGCATTGGTAGGTGGCACTGATGGGAACCAGAACTGGCTCTCTGTGCTGTAGCCATGATTCAGCTTTAGTGCGGTCAGCAAGTGGTTAAAGTATAACTCCACTTTTGTAGAGAAAAAACATTCCCCTCTGGGTGATCTATATATATTGCAGGGATTTTAACAAACTTTGTTGCAGATTCCTACCTTTTGTTATTCTGTAGAAATAGCTGTTTCTCTGTGTCCATGTGCAAATGGAAATGATTTTATAATTATCAATCAGCTGCTCCACTTGTGGGGTTCTAATGAGGAAAGTGGCAGGGACGTAATTTCCCTTTGGAAGCATCTCACCAAAAATGACATTTTTGTTGCACGGGATGCCAAAAATGTGACTTGTTTTTTCATTTATTACTGATAAATATATAGCGCTGTCCATTTACACAGCACTTTACATTCACATCAGTACTTGCCCTCAAGTAGCTTACAATCTAAGGTCCCTAACTCACATTCATACATACACATACTAGGGCAAATTCTGACAGGAGTCGATTAGCCTACCAGCATGTCTTTGGAGTGTGGGAGGAAACGAGTACCCAGAGGAAACCCAGGCAGGCACAGGGAGAACATGCAAACTCCAGGCAGGTAGTGCCGTTGTCGGGATTCAAATGGACAACTGTAGTGCTGCTAGGCGGATGTGCTTACCACTTAGCCGCTGTGACTTGTATCTTCTGGGAAAATCAATGAGCCAATCATTCAAGCAGCAAATGACATGTTCCCTACACCAGCTGTGTACAGAACAACTTCAGGTAGCCATATTGCATTTGCATTTTACAGAAAATTACAACACTGCAGATTGAAAAGGAAAGGTAATTTATAATAACATTCAATTACAATATGACTTGTGTAGCAATTGTATATGCTATGTTATTTTTGTTTTATTCATTTTTTTCCCAGGAAAGTGGAGCTACCCTTTAAGTTTGATGAAGGGGTCTTGGAGTTTAAACAGATAAGGCCTCATAAACACGGGTGTAATAGCAAAACGTCAGGTCCGACATCAAGCAAAAATCGGCGTCAAAAACGCAATTTCGTCTGTGTTTTGCATCGGCGTTAATGAGCGTTAGTGAGTGTCAGTGAGCCTTTTGCCAGCTTAGCATCAAAAACACCATAACGCTACAGCCTTGGAACACGCGGGTCCTGTGTTCATAGTTACATAGTTAGTCAGGTTGAAAAAAGACACAAGTCCATCCAGTTCAACCAAAAAAAAAAACCAAAAAACATTTATATATACACATACACAACCAAATAATCCCATATACAATCCTTCACCCACGGTTGATCCAGAGGAAGGCAAAAAACTCCAGCAAAGCATGGATCCAATTTGCTATAACGGGGGAAAAAATTCCTTCCTGATTCCCCGAGAGGCAATCGGATTCACCCTGGATCAACTTTACCTAAAATTGTTAGTACCCAGTTATATTATTTACATTAAGGAAAGAATCCAGGTCTTTTTTAAAGCAATCAACCGTGCTGGCCAAAACCACCTCTGGAGGGAGTCTATTCCACATTTTCACAGCTCTTACTGTGAAGAAACCTTTCTGTATTTGTGGATGAAATCTTTTTTCCTCTAGATGTAAAGAGTGCCCCCTTGTCCTTTGTGATGACCTTAAAGTAAATAACTCAACACCAAGTTCACTATATGGACCACTTATATACTTGTACATGTTGATCATATCCCCCCTTAATCTCCTCTTCCCAAGAGAGAATAAATTCAGATCCTCTAATCTTTCCTCATAGCTGAGCTCCTCCATGCCTCTTATTCGTTTGGTTGCCCTTCTCTGCACTTTCTCCAGTTCCCCGATATCCTTTTTGAGAGCTGGTGCCCAAAACTGAACTGCATATTCCAGATGAGGTCTTACTAATGATTTGTACAGAGGGCAAAATTATGTCTCTATCTCTGGAGTCCATACCTCTCTTAATACAAGAAAGGATTGTTCGATTTACATCTTAAGAACGCCGACACCATCTACAGCTCAAAAACGTCAGCGTTTGTATGGGGCCATTGAATAACATGGAGAGCTGAAAAAAACGCTAAAAACACTCGGCGGAAAAAAACCTGTGTGTATGAGGCCTTACAGCCATTAAAAAGTATCTCTTTAACCAGTTCCCCACCGCGCGCCATCTTTTCACGGCGGCAGTCGGGGAGCCCTGCGCGAATCGCCGTAAATAAGCGGCGATTCGCATTTGGCCACCAGGGGGCGCGCGCGCACCCGCCGCACTCCTGGGGAGTGTGCCCGCGGCTCGGGCGGACCCGATGTCCGCCGGCGAGCCGCGATGAGCAGCTACAGGGCAAGAACGGGGAACCGCCGATGTAAACACGGCGATTCCCCGCTCTGTCAGTGGGGCATGAGAGATCTACTTATCCCTGTCACTGGGATCAGTTAGATCTCTCATGCCCATGTCAGCCCAACCCCCCCAAAGTAAGAACACACCCAGGGAACACGATTAACCCCTAGCTCTCCCCCTGCAGGTTAACCCCTTCACTGCCAATGACATTTATACAGTAATCAGTGGACATTTAAATTTCTGATCGCTGAATAAATGTCATTGGTCCCAAAAAAGTGTCAAAAATGTTCCGACATGTCTGCCCCAATATCGCATTACCGCTAAAAATCGCAGATCGCCGCCATTACTAGTAAAAAAAAAACAACCCAGAAATTAATTCTCACCATCCGTAAACGCGGCCACTTTTGCGCAAACCAATCAATAAACACCGATTGCAATTTTTTTTATCGCAAATATGAGGAATTATATAAATCGGCCAAAAACGGTGAAAAAAAATGTTTTTTTATATTTTGTTTTTGGATTTGAATTTTAGCAAAAAGTAAGAAATTTGGGTTTTTTTGCAAAATGGTCGCTCTTCTTTTGTTTATAGCGGTGATCAGAAATGACGCAGAGGCGATCAAATACCACCAAAAGAAAGCTCTATTTGTGGGAAAAAAAGGACGCAAATTTTGTTTGGGTACAACGTCGCACGACCGCGCAATTGTCAGTTAAAGCGACGCAGCGCCGAATAGCAAAAAGTGCTCTGGTCCTAAAGTGGGATATTCTTCCGGGGCTGAAGTGGTTAACGATTATTTTCTACCGCAAAACCACACAAGGTGAATTGGGAGGTAATGCACTACATGAGCCACTTGATGGCAGCAGATCCTTTTGTGTCCTTAACTGCAATAGAAGATGAAGTTGTCATAGTCTTTGCTGTATAAGCAATGCACCTCTCTAAAGGCAGTGCAGAGTTTCTGGTGGCTATGGAACTACAAGTCCCAGCATGCAGGGCAAGGCAAAATGGGACTTGAATTTCCTACCTAGTCAGTACATGCAAAATGGTAAATAAAATACATTGCACAATATGCAGCGTTGCCTCCAGAAAGAAATGGATATTAATAAAGTAATGAAAGCGCTTGGGGGGGATGGGAGACCAGTTCAGGCAGGTAATGTACAATAGCCTGCACACACACATATGTTTTTATATCTAGGCTGACTGCACCTAAACGTCAGCTGTGGTCGTTCAATGCAACCCCAATTAAAGTGTATGTAAACTCCAAGAATAAAATGCTCCCTTTTGGTCTGATAAATACTGTAAACCATTGTAAGTCTTTTATTATATCTAAAAAAACAGACAGAAATCTTGTAAGCTGATAAATTGCTGTTCTAGCTGCATGTACTACAAACAACCCCCCCCCCCCTTCCCCTGTTAAGAGAGGGAGGTGTTGTGTAGTCCCAACACAGTGTCATGCAGTCCTAACACACACCCCTTGGAAGACAATGCTACTCAGTAGGGTTGTCACCATAGGACAAGAAGTGTGTTAATGGCAGGAAGCGTTAAAAAAGAAAACAAATGCAGAAACCACATCTAAGGAACGATCAGCTATCCAGCACATCTGTGCACGTGCACACATGGCAACATTTTGGAACAGCATTCTTTGCACATGCACAAGAAAAGCAGGGCTCATTCGGAAACCAAAGCCCTGTGGCACATCTGTGCAAATGCAGGAGATTTCCCACACATGCACAAACATGGCAAGGTTTAGGAACTTCCATAACAGCTGTCTTTGCACACGCAAAGGAAAGTGTTGCCTGTGCAGATGTGCGGGAAACTCACACGTGTGCAGGTGTGCTACAGGTAGCGTTGCCACCTGTCTGGGATTCACCCTGACAGTTCGTGTTTTGAATCATGTGTCCGGGTTTCAGTCCACCTGAAGCCCGGACACATTATTCAGACACAAATATGGCTCAGAACAGGGCTTGACAGAAGGGTGAGGGGGCACTATGTGCGCCTCATGACTATTCTCTTTGGACTTCCTAAAGGTGTCCCAGGTTTGTTACAATTTTATAGTGTATACTAAAACAAAGCAAATGTACTGTGCGCTGCTAAAGTGTTTGGCTTGAAAAAAAAGTGTCAACCCTGCATTTGGAACCCGAAGCTATGCGGCATCTGCACAAGTGCAGAAGATTTCCTATACACGTTCAAACACTGCTGTTTTGAAACCTCCATAACTGCTGTTTTTGAGCATGCGTGGCAAAATTTGCACATGCGCAATGTACCATTGGGCTCTGCCTGGCCTTTGGAGTGAGCGTTTCAGAGCGCGCTCCTGTGATGGAGCAGATGAGTAGCAATGACTAGGCCTCACTTAGGCCACTTTTACACTGAGGCGCTTTTGCACTAAAAATAGTGATTGTAAAGCGCCTGAAAAAATTATTCCAATGCACCCCAGTGTGAAAGCCTGAGTGTTTTCACACTGAGGCGGTGCGCTTGCAGGATGCTAGGAAAAGTCCTGCAAGCAGCATCTTTGCGGAGGAATGGGAGCGCTGTATACACCGCTCCTCCACCGCCCCTGCTATTGAAATCAATGGCCAGCGCGCTGGCACTTTTAACCCCTTTTTAACCCCTTGTGGGGGTGTTGAAAGCGCCATAGTGCCCCTATAACAACGGAAAAGTGCCGCTGAAACTAGCGCCACTTTAGTGCTCCCACCCCAGTGTGAAAGTGCCCTTAGAAACTTCCGGGCAATGTCCTGGGAGTATTCCAGTCATGCTTCAGGAGGTATGTAAATGGTCTACAACTATAGCAACAGAGCTGCACGGTTTGTTTTTATCTACAGACACCCCTTATCAGTATAGGCAGGTTTTTGATAAAGGTGAACTAACCTTTTACATTTCAGCTGATTCCCGTGAATAAGCTGAAATTTGAGCTGTGATTGGTCTGGTCGATACCACCCGAATTTAATTGAGTTATTGAAAGAATCGGGTGGAACTGCAATTGGCAAACAATGACTGCAGCCAATCAGCTGGCTGTCAGAATACAATAGCTGGCAGCGGGAGGCTCATCTATTCATGTTGCTTTACATGGATGGGGGAATCTATGGATTTCTCTCCTTCAGCTCCAATGTTGGAGGGGGGGGGGTTCGAGATACAACCTTTTGCTTGTTTTACACTCTAAATATGGTTGCAACATAAAACAAAGTGGCAAAGGTGACCTGAGCCTTTAAGACTACTACAGTGTAGCCCCCCGTGTGAGGGCTGTGTTTACCCACTCAGGGATGCATAGGTGCTCCATATATCTCTATGTAGGCCAGGGGTGCCCAACCCTCAGAGGCCCACAGAGCCCTATGATGTGGTCCGTGACCTCCTGCTCTTGGATGGCGGGTCGGCAAGCCTAGAACACGAGTTCCCGATCCGCCATCCCAGAGCATCAGTGTTGTGAATGAAACTGGTGGAAGAGGAAGCAAGCAGCTGCAGAGCAGAGCCACATAAACCAATGCTTCCTGTATAGCGCCGGCTCCTGTCACAGGCGGAGTGATCCTAAATACACTCTGCCTAGGACAGCAACAGCTGGCGATACCCGAATAGAAGACTGTTATTAAAGGTAAGTTTATTACTAAAATCACATTGTATATATGGGCATATCTGTTCTGCAGTGGTTACTGGGCTGCTTTCAAACTGATCTGCAGATGCAGTGCAGTGCACCTGCAGGTTACCTGCACTAAGCCATAGACTTCTGTTATTACCTGAGGGTTTGGTGAGCTTTTAGAAAGTGCACCACACCTGCAGGATATAATAGAAGTCTATGGCAAAGTGCAGCGAACCCACAGGTGCACCGCAGTGTGGGTAAGCCTTAGACCCCTTTCACACGATCAGTCCCCAATCGGACCCTCCATTCACCTCTATGGAGTGGCAGATGTAAATGGACTTGCGTCCTTATACACCCGCCTACCTCCGATCCGCAAAAAAAAAGAGAGTAGAGTGGGCTGTGTCCGTTTCCTCTTGGACATGGACCTGCCATCCGCCCACTCCGCTCATTGTGGCCCACAACCGGTTACCAAGTTGCTTAAATCAGTAGTAAACCCTGCTTGGTGATTTTTACCTAGAGGAACCAAGGGGTCTCGCGTGCATGCACACAAAGAAAGACTAGGGGAAGATGTCAGCCCTCTCAGCAATGATAGCACATCCCTGGAGGGCTTTGTTCCAAGGTAAGTATTTCATAATGTTCCAATATGGCATATTATTAAAGAGGAAGTAAACCAGGATTGGGTTTACTTCCTCAATATAACCCTGTAAAGTAGAAGCATAAAGGGCATCGAATAGTAGCCCATTATGTGCCACTTACCTGGAAACGAAGCCTGCGGCATCCAGTGATGTCCCCGCTCCAGGCCGTGTCCATCTTCTGCCCCTCTTCCTTCCGGGGCCGCAACTCCGGCTCTGTGACTGGCCGGAGTTGCATGCGCATGGGAGCCGACAGTCATGGCACAGGGTCAGTGGAGAAATGGCACGGAGGCCATTTCTTCACTGCGCATGGGCCGACATGACGTTGGCACAGCAAATACACTGCATATCTCCTGAACCGTGCAGGTTTAGAAGATATGCAGGGCTCCTACAGGTAAGCCTTATTCTAGGCTTACCTGTAGGTTAAAGTGGTTGTCACAGGTTGACAACCACTTTAAGTGGCCCTTGCTTTAAGTGGCCCTCGCTCTTCAAAAGATTGGGCACCCCTGATGTAGGCAGTCCCATTCATGTCAATTGGGACACAGGGCCTGCATGGACACAGCTACTGCTACCCAATTTGAGATCCATGTGGGTGCGTGTGCACGGCCCTGTGTGCAATCTAAGCCATGCACCCTCACCCACATGTATGGAAAATTTGGAGCAGCAGCTGTGTCTTTGCACCCGCTGCATCCCAATTGACATAAATGGGACTGCTGGCGTGGGGATGCACAGAACACTTGGGCATCCTTGCGTGGGTAAAAGCGCCCTTGGTGTACGCTGTAGTATGCCTCGTGCTAACGAGGCCTAAATGTGAGCCACACAAATGCCTGCATTGAAAATAACATTTTTGTGAATGTCTTTTGATTTGAATGGGGCGGGTCCACCTTTGACTCAGATCGCACAGCACGCAATGGCCGCTGTTTTGAAGACACACACAAATCTTTTGTACCGCATGCAGTTCCGTTGGGTTACATGAGGTGAAGATCTGACACAGGCTTTTATGTTTTCTGTCAGACAACGCACACAAATACCAAATGAACACACTGGCACACGACAACTTTCCTGTTTTGCGTGAAATACAACTGAGCCAACTTTTACCACAAAACAAACAAAATCTCCAGTGACACAATATGGAATATAATGTATGACCCAGGACAGGGATGGCCCACGCCATGTCCATCTAGTAGCTGTGTTTGAATAAGCACATACTGGGTGGGCTTTTACCTCAGGACACAGCTGTTGTGTGTGTGGAGTCAGGAGGGGGGACAGATGCTGAGGGCACTCCTGGCAAAGTGTCGCAATTCACACCTCGGGTGATAATTCTAAGCGAGGGGATATCCGTGTGACTTGTGATGGATTTGCCACATGTTAAAGAGAACACATTACCCTGTGACAATCACATGATCAATATACACGCCGGACAAGTCCGAGCAGATTCTTTACAAAGGACACAGAGCCTACAGCCTTTTAACCTTGCTGGCTAAGGCCTTGTTCACCCTGGCATTGTCAAACCTGAGTTTATATGCATTTAGAGGACATTTACAAACGCATGTAAATGCATGTGATCATTTTACAAAGGTTCCATTCACATTGTGTGTTTAGGAGTAGATTTCTGTGCGTCCAGGATGGGATTGGAAACTCTAAATGCATGTATATGCGACTGCTGTATATCTGCCAAGGGCTCGTATACACCCCAACCAGGGCTTCTTTACACCACAATCCCCACATCTAGAGTGCAGTTTTACATGTACAATATATTGTCAAAAATATTGGGACGCCTGCTTTTCCACGCACATGAACATTAATGGCATCCCAATCTTAGTTCGTAGGGTTCAATATTAAGTTGGTCCACCCTTTGCAGCTATAACAGCTTCATCTCTTCTGGGAAGGCTGTCCACAAGGTTTAGGAGTGTGTCTATGGGAATGTTTCTTCCAGAAGGGCATTGGTAAGGTTAGGCACTGATGTGGATGAGAAGTCCTGGCTCACAGTCTCCGCTCTAATTCATCCCCATCCATTTTTCTTGCATAAGGTAAATGTAAATCTTTTACCTTTAGTCGTTATCTTTGTGGGGAGGACATGGCAGGGGGTCATGTTTTGAGTTTCGCACAGCTCTATGAGTACGGGATCTGTCCTTTTGTGTTCAGCCTGGTCACACCCCAGTACAATTGTGTGGAAATAATTGTTTTCGAAACAATTTATAGATATTTGAAGAAAAAAAAAATCACAAAATTTAGGAGAAAAAACAAATAAAATTCTAACTGTGCATGTGATTTTCATTCGGGAACAATTGTGCTGAAACTGAATTTAGAATCCAAAACATTGGCATGATAATTGAACAAAAATTTTCAGGGTTTTTAAATGTAATTGTCAAGTCCATAATGGTACTATTGAATGCTCTGATGAGAGATTTTTCTGAATTTCCGTATGAACTATTGATTCTGTCGGTGTTTGGCCAGCTTTCGCCTGACTACAGGCATACAAAAGCAGTATATGGAAATTTAATATTTACAATGGAACATCTGTTCATCCCAGAAACACAGAAGATCTTTAGCGGAACCTTGCTGAAAAAATTGATGTGTGATCAGGGTATTAAGTATTATGACCCTCAAACAATACTTCTCACACAATTAGTATAAAGACCACACGGTAGTATTCTCCTATGTAGCACACTCCCAACTGGTGGAAAATCAGTGTTATGTTTGAGGGACATCAATCACGATTGTCTCAAGCTACAAATAAAACCCTAATCTACAATATATGTTTACTTCAGTAAGTGCACTCTATACCAGATTTCCTCAACCTTTGAGGAACCCTTAAAAAAAACTCTAGTTTCGTGGACCACCTACTAATAATTATTATATTATGTACAGTTCACAGTACGTTAGTATGGAAGAGCCCTGGGGCCATTCTAAAATTTGTTAAACACAATTATGAGTTTCAAAGTCAGAGTTCTGAGATGATAAATTTGGGCTATTCTAAAATGTATTAAACACAATTCTGAGTTCCAAAGTGAGCATTCTGAGAATAAAGCTGGATACATGCTATACAATTTTATTTAGATTTTTTTCCTTTAGATTTACCAAAACCATATAATATGAGGTCAAACCTAAACACTTTTGAATTGTATGCAATCAGGCAGGCATTTGTACTACATAGTTGAAGGTAAAGCTAAAGGAAATCAAACAACAAAAAATGTATAGTGTATATCCAGCTTAAAAGTGAGAACTCTGAGTTTCAAAGAGAGAATTCTGTGTTTCAAAGTCAGATTTCTGAGACTAAACGTCAGAG
>BLSH010380339.1:1102671-1121680 GCA_018402905.1 Glandirana rugosa
AATGTTATCCCACAACTACCATATCCCGTCGAAAAGAGTTGGTCCCAAGACACGTTAGGATCCCAAGGAGGTCTCTAACGATCCCCAAGGAAGTCGTTACTCGTTAAAGACGGAGAGTTTATCCATTGATAACGGTGGTTAATAGAAAAATCGATAGGCATTCCCCCCTCTAAGAAGTGTTGTCGGTGTTTGTATAAGAAGGGTCACTGATAATATGACATGATTACATACCATACCTTCTTACAAATTTGTGTTAAGACTCAAAATTTCTGTCTTAAGACCCTAACTTTCCAATGGGCCACTTGACTGGACTTGCCCCTCAGGCCTAAGGCTGCCAGCCCTCCCCTGGTCAGAGTTATCTCAGAATTCTGACTTTGAAAATCAGAACTCTGACTTTCAATCCCAGAATTCTGTCTTTAAAACTCAGAATTGTGTTTAAACATTCTTCCATACCATACATTAGTACAGTATAATAGTCACTGGGAAGAATATGTTTGTGGCTGTTGTGAAGAATCTCCCCCCTTACGGATAGCTAAAAAGATAATTGGTGGCAATAGTTACCTATTTGAGAGGCAGAAATTGCTCATTGCTGAAGGAACCCCTAGCAATCTCTGGAGGAACCCTAGGATTGCACAGAACCCTGGTTGAGAAAAGCTGCCCTATACCATCAACACCCTATTGTAATTTGTCGACGGCTTTATTACCTGTTCTGTACCTATTTTTTTTTTATCATCAATAAAACTGAAATTGCAAAGAAAATAATTGATGCAAACGTAGAATTTTTAAGTCTTTTTCTACAGGATGGATAATCTTCTGGCTTCTTTGAATAATTGAATGATTTTACACAATACACATTTGCATTTCCTGCACCTGGGCCATCATTTTGCTTATATCTGGAGCTGTTTAATAAGTATTTTTGAACATTTCTGGTGAGTACTACCTTATGAGGGTGCACCACCATTACATCATTTAAATCTACACCTCTTGCGGTGACTTCAGGAAGTTGATTGACAGCTGGGCAAGTGAGGACTTCTCTGCAATGTTACTGATCCTCTCTACACACCACTAGCTCCATGAACAATCTTTTCACACAATGTAGGCCCTTAGGATCTCTTCTGGTTGGATATGAGTGTGGCACCAGCTGTTCCCTACATGCGTGGCACAAGAACACCATGACTAAACACTCAATAACCATAAAATTCCGCATATGCTTTGCCTTTTTTTTTTAAGAAGGCTGGCCAATTGATTGGAAGAGCATAACTTAAAAATACAAATCTCTTTCCCATGGAAGTCAATATGCCTATTAGTTTGCATGTAATTGCAGGCAGGATGTCAATATGACATAGTTACTTCAGCTGCTGACCTCAAAACATTTGCATGGAGCCTGTATTTCCATACAAAGAGGAGGAATAGAACACAGGCGCTTAATTACAAATAAAAATTTTGGTTCATTACCCTGCTTTTGACTCCTTTGCGTAGAAACACAAAGGGTTCTCACTGCTACACCTACTCAATTTCACTACAGCCTGGCCCAACAGTTTCATTTGAGCTGTAGCACCACCTGAGGGTTAATCCTGGTATTACATCTAGACCATTCAATACAGTGCCTGTCTCTTTAAGCGCTACAAGGGTAAAAATAGGAGTAACACTAAAATCTCCTTTAAATTAACTTTGATCATTTAAGCGCAAGAGCTAGAAGAAAAATTTCAACACTGATTACTTCTAATGGCTTTTACTAAGGCCAAGCTTATACTCTACTAGGGTTCTCATGGAAACCTAGTTAAGAAACTTAACCAGAAGATCTGTTTTCAGTGTCTTCTTGCTGTCATCACTCACGCAAATGAATACAGAACCACAGGGAGCCATTAACACTAAGGTGGAGTCCACACAAAGTATGCACATACAGTAATGTACTCATGAATAGAAGATGCACTTGGGGTTATAAACACAATCTAAGTTAAAAGCATATGTTACTTACCATGACCATAATATTCTGTATGTGATTTGTACCCATGTGATAATCATTTTACGCTTGCGCTGATAAAAATAAAGATTGTTACAGCAAATGCCGATTGTTTCAGCTGACTGAATTGAGGCCCATGTTTAATATTCCTGTAACCTATGGCTGTGTATTGTATGGTAACTGTGATTTCGAGAAGTTTGGACAGTTGTTCAGTGTTTGCACAAGTTATCTGCAGATCGTGTAAGTTTGTGTGAATGGAGGCAAGAAATGTAAGAGCCAATGACCCTGTCCATTACAGAATTTCAAATAAATATCCCCTGCATTAGAAGTATTATATTCACCTCATTGGCAGTCAGTGTCCCCTACCCTTGCTCCATTCCAGGGATGAAGCTTCAGCACTCAACACTTCCGGTAGTGTTAGATACCTGTGTGCCCTTGTCTCGTGTTGTGGTTCCATCCTCCGACTGCATTCACATAGGGGTAGTAGGATAGAACCACAGCGCAAGACAAGGTACACAGGATCTGACTTTCCTGGAAGTGCTGAGTGTTGAAGAGTGTGATAAATAGGCAATGCTGGAATGCAGCAAACATAGGAGACATGAGTCAATAATAAGTGTATAACCCAAACTTTCCTGAACTTTTTAACATGGAACAACCATTGGGGGCTTACGGAAACACCTGCTAATATTTATTATATCTACAACTACTGGTACATGATGGTCAATGGAAATACTCCATACATTGGTGGTCAGTGGGAAGAATGCCCTCCTTACAGATAGCTAAAAAGATCATTGGTGTTAGTGGTTATTTATCTGAGAGGCAGACATTACTCATTGCTGAAGGAACCCCTAGCAACCTCTGAAGGAACTCTAGTGTTCCACTGAACCCTGCTTGAGAAAGGCTCATAAAACCTTTTCTGATTCAAGGAACCTCAATTTTTTTAAGCAGTAAGACAAGATCACTTTAAGCTGCTGACAGTTGGATTGCTTTGAGAAGAACAACAACCATTGTCTAGTGGGTAATCTATTTCTTTTAGGCAGATTCATAAAAAAATGGGCAAATAAAAACGAGCACTGCTGGCTTATAAACCAATATTTTCTTTTATTCTCTCTTTGGTACTAGAGGAACAGGACACTGAGCCCCCATTAACCTTACACAGGAGACTTGGAGGTATTTCTAGTGCATAAGCATTTGTATGTGTGATTTGCAGTACAGGAGCAGATTTTCATGTTTTTGGCCCAACGCAAGCACCTGATAAACATGCCTAAATGCTTAATTTTCTGGTACTGTGATTAAATCCTAAAGAGCCAAAGTGCACAGTTCAGCCTCAAAGAAGGTCATGTACTTTTTCAAACTTCACGCAATCGGTGATAGGCAATATAATGCTTAGGTATGAACAGGCCCATTTTGAGCATTATTGTGCTTTGGGAATTGCATGACAAAGTGCTTATGCTAAAGGGAGACTGAATGTAAATGCTTCATACTGCAGCAAACAATCTTTTTGATACCTATGTGCAAGTGCAAAACTTTTTACTCTAGTACAGAGAAAATTGAGTACTGTCCATGATACTTTTATTTATTTGCACTAACATAAAATTTTTCAGGACAAGCTTTCGGGGTATCTCCCCTTCTTCAAGGTCCAAGCAGTACTGGACTTTGAAGAAGGGGAGATATCCTGAAGGCTTGTCCTGAAAAATTTATGTTAGTGCAAATAAAAAAAGTATCACGGACAGTACTCAATTTTCTCTGGCACAATTGCACTAACACGGCTACAATCACCTCAAGCAATATGGAAGATACTCTAGTACAGTATATTTAAATGTAGCAACTTTTTAAACTTATAAATACCCTACAGGTACTTTGACAGATTTGATTTGGGGTACTTTCTTAACATTAGTTCAGGTGAACATTTCGGCCAACAAGATATCTTATGGAAAGTAAGACTGAGAAAGTTATTTGGCAATCAAATGTTTGGAACCTTCATACACTTTTAGCAAGTATGGGGAATAAGTCTACGCACTTTTTGGGCTACTGACACGCGCAGTAGAGGTTACCAGCTGTTTTAAAGTAGAAAATAATGCGATAACACTGACAAAGCACTAAAGCAGGATGTTGTCCCTTCTCTAAAAGCTGACAGAGGGGAAGGCGAGAGTTAAAGTTCAGAGTCCATTGTGCAGGACAGAAACAGCAGATCCTCAATGCAGCCTTCAGGGTGGAGCAGAGCTGCAAGCTTTAACTCCTCCATTACCCTGTCCTAGCTTGGGAGGGAGCAGTGTTTGTGTGAGCCAACTTTACAGAGCACAATCCCTTTTTTCCATTTCTATGCAAAACCGTCCTGTGAGAGGCACAGCTCTCTATCCCACCCCCCAGAGCTCCCCTCCTCCCTTTGCTTTCACCTCCCCCAACTGCTTCAAATCCTTTAGTCCTCTTCATCTCTCCACATTGATTATCCAAGCCTGTCTACAGCTCCTCCCTCTCCTGATCCCAGCTCTCAGCCTGCTGAGTTCCCAGGAGTGCAGGGGTGTCTTTTTCACAAAGAGGGAGGGGGATAGAAAAAAAAAACCTTTTTAAAAAGTCTTCTCTGCCTTCCTGGTCAGAATACCTGTGCAGACCTGGCAAGGTGGACACCCTTTAACCAGAGGACCATGCCCCCTCAAGACCTGTCCATGGAGTACACGTCACACTTTGCACCCCCTGTGCCACCACACAAGCCTAAGCCTCTACCTACAGCTGGGTGTCAAGAGAGGAACCTGAAATGCGTGCTTCTGGGAGATGGTGCGGTGGGCAAGACCAGCCTTCTGGTCAGTTACACCACCAATGGTTACCCGACTAGATACATTCCTACGGCGTTCG
The DNA here is from genome assembly GCA_018402905.1 of Glandirana rugosa. NCBI lineage: Eukaryota > Metazoa > Chordata > Amphibia > Anura > Ranidae > Glandirana > Glandirana rugosa. The sequence continues at coordinate 1,107,488 of BLSH010380339.1, forward strand.
ATGACTTCTCAGGTAGGTTCACTCTTGACTGCATTGTGGTGGAGATTATCAAGTTGACTTAATAAGCCAAAATTAGGGGTTACCTATCCTTGTATCTGATTTAAATGATCTCCCTCTTGGATGTACTGGTTTTCTCCGACAAGCGCAAAACTGAGGTTAAATACATTTTAATATTCAGTGTTGATTCCTTGAACACGAACGTAATATTCCAGATACAAAGACCACTGCTAAAGGATAAAGATGGAAAATCTCAGTTAAAATGGTTTACGAGTTTGTTGGTAAATGATTCTCTCCAGGTGGTAGCTTTTGAGAAAGGTTTGTAATATGGGCCATATTCAGGAGAGCAATTTACAATCTAAGGGATATCTGCTGCTTTTGAATGTTCAAATGTTTGAGATTTGGGAACAATACCAGCTAAATTAAACCAGTCACCCAAAAGGCTACCTTCATTTGTTCACTCCCAAATTCCGAGAATTGTGACGGTGTTGAAATTTTGTTCAAAAAATAGGCCCTGTGTATAGTCAGGCATATCCCAGTTGGGTAAGCTTTCAGTTGGGTTCAAAGTATTCGATTAAATCTGCATCATGACCACACTGAAATTGACAACTGGACACAAGTCAAGTTTCCCAAGTTTGTCGGTGATCCTTTACAAATACTCCCGCTCCATACATGGCCAGGTCGTTGTGTTAGATCCTTCAAACCATCTGTAAATACGTATGCACGTATACTGAAAAAAATCTGGTCACTCAAGTCATGTCTGGTGACCCATTGTGTGTATGCAATATATTTGGGTCCCAAAGATTATTTATTTGTATTTAACCTGATTCCTGGCTTTGCTATATTCTGATTACTAGTAGGTACTTGAGAAAGGGATCCAATATTGGGGTATTGCAGGTCACCCCTGGGGGGAATTCTTGTTTCTACGATTCTGCTAACCAAGAATGTATCTTAAAGGCTAATATTTTTAGTAACTGGTTTGGACTAGACCTTATGTAACTTGCCATAGCATCACAGTTCTGCACTTGCGAATGTTGTATTTTAGCCCCTATCTAGATAATATTAGTGTGCCTGTAATAACAATTTTATTATAGTTTCTGTGTTTATTACATTCATAACATGGCATGGTGTCATTTTACTTCATTGTCTAAGCAATATAGTGTTACATAATTGTTTTATAACCCCATCACCTTATTATATTGCTTGGTTTTACTGGTTTGTCCATGGAGGAAGTAAAGAGTAATTCATGCACAATGCAGCACTCTGTCTGTATGCAGATCCAGGGTCCACAATGAAAGGTCATGTCCTGCCAACTCCTCCCCAGGGCAAACAGAATGACATCATTTTCCAATCAGCCGTATACAACAGCCCAGGGTGATGGGGCCCCGCTACACAGGGGGTACTAATCCTATGTATGTTTTTTTTTTAAAGTTTATCTTTATTAAAGGTTTTTTCTTTTTTTTTCTTCAACAAAACACTAAAAAACAAGATTTACATCCGTGATATAATTAACATCATAGCACATATCTTTATATCATTCTAAGGTTAATCCTATGTATGTTAACATTTTCTTTTTTCCTTGCAGCTCTGGTGCAAGTTGACAACACCCCAGTGAAGCTGCAGCTGTGTGATACCGCAGGCCAGGTAAGAGTTCAATCAAGCTAGGAATGTTATGTATATGGGGATAGCTTGGTTCTACAGCTCATAGTTCTGTGTTAGTGCGTCACCCTGCAGAGGAGGGAGGGGCACGCCAAACTTGACACAGTTCTTCCAAGCTTGGTTATGTCAGGTACAATATGGCTTAGCAGTGCAGGTATGGAGCAAGCACACTTCATGTTTCATGGTTTCCTTCTATTGGTGTCACCCTGCAGTGGGAGGTGTAGACTCCAGGCCTTATAGCTTTCTTTTGTTTGTATCACTCTGCAGTAGGATGGACAGATTCCATGTCTCCTAGTTCCCTAATATTTTAGCCACCCTGCTGAGGCGCAAACTCCATGCCATGTAGATCCCTTCCATCTGGGCCACCCTGCAGAAAGAGGCGCAAACACCATGCCACATAGATCCCTTCCATCTGTGTCACCCTGGAGAGGGAGGTGCAAACGCCATGCCTCATAGATCCCTTCCATCTGTGTCACCCTGCAGAGGGAGGTGCAAACGCCATGCTACATATATTAATTCCATTTGTGCCACCCTGCAGAGAGAGGCGCAAACGTCATGTCACATAGATCCCTTCTATCTGTGTCACCCTGCAGAGAGAGGCGCAAACGCCATGCCACATAGATCCTCCCTTCTGTGCCCCCCTGCAGTGGGAATGACAGACTCCATGTTGCATAGATCCCTTCCGTCATCCTGCAGCATGAGGGACAGACTGCCTATCTCATAGCTCTCTTGCATTTCATGTTACCCTTCAAAGTGACACGCACGCTGTCCTAGATGAAATATAAACAATAAATCCTGGTAATGAATTTACATTTTATTGTTCCCTGTTGATGCTCTCATTCTGGGTGGTAGGGGCAGTGTCCATATTGAAGGGTTTGCTGGGAGGAAACAATGCTGATGTGCTAATACCCGCACTGTTTACTTTTTTGTTAGACTTCTATGGTACAGATCTATTGGCGACGGCATTGTGCAAATAAGTGGATTGCATTGCACTGCGTTGTACTGAAAAAACTGCGCATGTATTGTTTTTTTCAGCTCACATTGTGAACTGGCCTCATAGGGAACAAGGCTTTCTGTCTTGTCTTGTGTGATGCTGCTCAGCACAGACCCCCAATGCACCCTGTCTGCGTCACATTACAGTGGAAGGGAAAGACCCCATGTCTCATAGCTCCCTTCTTTCTGTGTCACCCTGTGGTGGGAGGGTCAGGTTCCAAGTCTCAGAGCACTTAACTGTCTGTGTCACCCTGTAGTGGGAGGGTCAGGTTTCAAAACTCCAATTACCCAACTGTCTGTGTCACCCTGTAGTGGGATGGTCAGTTTAAAATCTCCAATCATGAAAATGTCTGTGTCACCCTGTAGTGGGAGGGTCAGGTTCCAAGTCTCAAAGCACCCAACTGTCTGTATCACCCTGTAGCCAGAGGGTCAGGTTCTAAGTCTCATAGCACCCAAGTGTCTGTGTCACCCTGTAGTGGGAGGGTCAGGTTCCAATTTTTAAAGCACCCAACTGTCTGTGTCACCCTGTAGTGGGAGGGTCAGGTTCCAAGTCTGATAGCTCCCTTCTTTCTGTTTTACCCTGCAGTGGAAGCATTAGACTCCATGTCCCATAGCTACTGTCGGTGTCACCCTGTAGAGGAAGGGACAATCTCCATGTCTCATAGCCCACTTCTGACTGTGTCACTCTGTAGTTGGCAAGTCAGGTTCAATGTCTCATAGCTCTTTTCTGTCTGGGTCAACCAGTAGTGGAAGGAATAGACTCAATGTCCCAAAGTTCCCTACCGTCTGTGTCACTGTGTAGTAGAAGGGACTGATTCCATGTACCCTACTGTCCGGGTCACCCTGTAGTGTTAGGGACACACTCCATGTCCTGTAGCTCCCTACTGTCCCGGTCACATTGTAGTGGGAGGGGCAGGTTTAATGTCTCATAGATCCCTACTGTCTCTGTCACCCTGTAGTGGAAGGGACAGACTCCATGTCCCATAGTTTCCTACACCCCTCAGTCATGTGACCCTGTAGTGGAAGGAACAGACTCCACATTCCATAGCTCCCTTCTGTCTGTGCCACCCTGTAATGGATGGACAGTTCTATATGTCATGGTATTCTTTTCTTTCTAGCGTCCTCTATTCTCTACGGTTTCAAAGAACAGAAATAAATGTAATCTATTCTACTTTTCCAGGATGAATTTGACAAGCTGCGCCACTTTTGTTACCCAAAAACCGACGTCGTCATCCTGTGCTTCAGCGTGGTCAGCCCATCGTCCTTTCAGAATATATCAGAAAAGTGGATTTCTGAGATCCAGTGTCACTGCCCCAACGTGCCAGTCGTTTTAGTGGGTACTCAGTGTGACCTTCGGGAGGACGTCAAAGTCTTGATCCAGCTAGCGCGGTACCGTGAGAAACCTGTACCCCCATCCTCTGCCAAAGCTCTTGCTGAGAAAATTGGGGCTGTGGGTTATGTTGAATGCTCCGCTCTTACTCAAAAGAATCTGAAAGAGGTGTTTGACATGGCCATCTTTTCTGGCCTCCGCTTTTCTGACCTTCGAAGCCAGCGGGAGAGAAAAGTAGCCGCTACTGCCAGCAAAATGAAAACGCTATCTAAAGCTTGGTGGAAAAAGTATGTGTGTGTATAGACTCTGAGCCATTTTCTTGACTCACAGCCAAGTGCCTTATCACAAGAGCTAGCACTCAAGACCAAACAAGAGGCCATTCCTGGACTAATGTTCTCAAATTCCCAGGTGCATAAAAATGAGGTGGGGCATGGACTGAACAAACCACAAAGCCCCAGAGAGATTGTACCTGGGCACTAGACTAACCTACATAAACGACATTCTGACATTCATTGTTTGAGGGATATATCCAAATTGCACCTATGTTTACACTGGATAGGATTCCGAGATGAAATGGGTCAGAAAGAAGCTTGGTGACCAGGATGGTGTCTATACAGGACTAATATAATGATTATTTTGATAAGCTGCCTACTGAGGGTGGCTGAATTTCTTAAATAGCTTCTGTTTTAAGGAGCGTGCAGAAAATTGGCTTCTAATACTATGTATTAGCATCGACACCTGTGTCTGTGAGCTAAAGGATGACGTGACCACTTGTACTGTTTAAACCAAGTAGACTGCTTGGCCAACCTAAAGCTGGCCATACACCATACAGTTTTCTTTAGATTTACCTTCAACTATGTAGTGCAAGGGGCTGCCTGATTGCATACAAATTAAAAGTGTTTGGGTTTGACCTCCATAGTATATTGTTTTGGTAAATCTAAAGGAAAGTTGTACAAGAAAATTGTATAATGTATGGCCAGACTTAAGCCCTGTACACACCATGCGATGGTCATATGAAAACGGTCGTACGACCGCTCGTTGTACGATCATCGGACCGTTAGTACGTGCGATTAGAACAGCCGACGTACGACGGTCGTACTACATGAAGTTGGATGAGCAAACTAGAAAACTTTGGTTGTACCAGCAAGCGGTCGTACGACCGTTGTATCGTCTGTACAGAGAAGTTGGTCCAACAAGTTGTACGGTGCAAAACACGCATGCTCAGAAGTCAGGAATGCCCGGAAGTGTCCGTTCGTGTAAACCTACGTTCCTACTTCACAAATTACATGCACCTGAACTTCCTCTTTGTACGTCACTACGTTGGGCTTCGTTGTACAATTGCTTAGTGCATGTCAGTACGCGAGATACATCAGCCAACATACGATTTGGTCCGTTCGATCGTACGACTGTCGCACCATGTGTACGAGGCTTAAGACTCTGCAGCTGCTGTGAAACTGCAAATCATGACCTGCTGGGACTTGTAGTTCTACAGCAGTGAAGGAGGCTAGGCTTACTCAAATCTTTGTTCAGTCACTTCTTCCATAGTGTGAAGTGTGCGGTCATCCTTTGCCATAACACATTCGATTCCTGTTTCTATCAGTTTCCTTAATGAAGCTTTACAAGCATTTGTTTGGGACACAAATGATCTCATTTCATGTGATTCTCTTTGCAAATAAAATCACTTTTTGTAAATGAAAGTACTGTCTGGTCTTTGCTGTCAGGGTGAAGATATCACATGAATACATACTGACTAGAAAAATTATTAGCAAATTAATTAGTGCAGTTGAATAGTGGCAGATATGTAGTCTTGTAGCGCTGGGGATCTGGGCATGATGTCCACCAGGGACACCATCTGAAAGCTGCTTGTATGTTCTTTCTCTGTGAGTGTGTGTCCTCCAGTTGCCCAAATTTCCTTCCACAACCACAATCAATCCTCCCCACCTTCAGAGATGGGAAAGAGGAACACCTTTAAACATGTAATATTTAGGCAATAGCCATAACCCTCCTACACCTCCCAATTATGTGGGCCATGGCAAATTAAAGTAGAAGTTCAGTCAAATCCTAACTATACTTAAACCTGCTCCCATTGTAAGCCTATTCTAACTAACCTGTGAAAGGAAAGATGTCAATACTTGCCTATAGTGAGGATAGTCTGGTCTGGTCATATGATTTCTCCAAAGGCCAGCATTCTGCCGAAAACTCCCAACTCGCCAAAATCACCAACCACGTCACTTCCGGTGACTCTCCAGCAGGAATAATTGGAGATTTCGAGGAGTTAGCCATTTTCACAGAACACCGTCAGTGCATACCCTACGGTACAGGATGAGTTGGCTATTTTGACCCCGGGTAAGGGGAGAAAAAAGTTGTTGCCGCCTTAGATGCGGCCGTCTTGTTGGTTATTAGCGGGCAGACTAACAATTTGCACTCATTATATAGTGTACCGTAGTGTACACAATGCCGGTGTTCTGTGAAAACAACCAACTGGTCGAAATAGCCATTTATTGCTGCTGGAGAGTCACTGGAAGTGACGTGGTTGGAGATTTTGGTGAGTTGGAGTTTTCAGCAGAACACCAACTTCAGTGAAGAGGAGAGATTGCCGACAACAACTGCAGAACCTATGTGGTGACGTTCCCCATAGACTTACTATGGGGAATCTATTGTTTGCTGTCCATCTTCTACATTGAAGCCGGCGCTGGAAGTCGATCATGTGACTGATGTACCCTAATCATAGGTAAGTATAGACATCTTTCCATTACAGGGTAGTTAAATAGGCTTAGAATAGGGGTGGGAACAAGTTTAAATATAATTAGAATTTGACTGGACTTCCAATTTAAAGCTTTAGAATGATCACTTAAACCCTAGGCGCAACAGTACGCAAATATGCGACCTCTCGTTTCTCCAGTGAGCCTTGGCGCAGAGCGGCCGTACATTTGCGTACCAATTAGCCAACACAGCTGTGTCGAAAGCACGTGCCCTACACGCTCCTGGCACAGTTACCGGCCGCTAACAGAAAGCTCCCATCTTTTCTTGCGATCAGGAGCTTTCTGATCATGTAATAACTGTGATAGCCAATCATAGCAGTTACATGATCATAAACCCCGCCTCCTGGCATCTAAAACCCCTTAAAGGGCTGGGAGGTGCCAACGCAAAAGGGTTAAAGGGTGTGGAAACCCTAACAATGAACTTCTTTTACTTGGTCTATTAAATATACCACTGAAAGTATTTTGTTATATCTGTTCAATAAGTGCAAAAAAAATATATATATATATATATCAGTTGACCTTGCTAGAAATCTAATGAACTGATAACTTCCTGTGTTAGTCTTACCAGTTACATTGTTGCCAGTTATCTCTGAGGACTACAGATCCCCACCCATCTATTTTTATAGAGATGTGAAGAGGGAGAGGTTTCTGTAGTTCTCTCCTTGGGTGAGAACACTGCTTCTCCATAGATACAGTACAGTAAGTAACCTTGGTCAATCTAGGAAAGGAAGTAAGTTGCTGGAGGCATCACCAGGTGAAAAGAACATAAAGAACTTGGAAAATGAAAATAAATGGAGCCACCACATCTAAGGACTGGTAAGCTACAATATGCTTTATTATTATTAGTGTATTATTATGCAGGATTTGCATAGTGCCAACAGTTTGCGCAGCGCTTTACATAGCGAGGGCATACAGTACAATTCAATACAAAAGGAAATATAGGGTCCTGACCGTAAGAGCTTACAATCTGAAAGGGAGGGTCAAGTGATACAAAAGTTAATATCTATGGGGGAAGAGCTGATTACATTATTGTTCTTGAGTTTATATGCACCTTCCACCCACCCCCACTTTACTTTTATATTTTATCTAATTCATATTAGAGTTTTAAAGCAATTAATACAAAAACCTGTGGGATGAAAGAGAGATTTATCACATTAAAGACTATGGCAAATAAATATAAGATTTATTGACAAAGATTTTTACACCAGAACTAAAAGAGGGACTTTTGGGGAGCAATGTGGAACGTAGAAGTTGTTGGGAGATATACAATAATTCATAGTTGTAGATCAATCTGTTTAAGCAAATATACAAATGTGTCTTAGTTTGGGTTTTAGGTGCATTTTTGATGTGTTTCAGCGTAGGGAGGGAAAGCCGGGAGAGATCCTCGCTGTAGCGCACCACAAACGCATGCCAAAAGCCTTGGGAATGTTTAGAAAGCACTTGTGGCCTGTTTCCATTGACTTGAATGGAGGCATTTGGCAAGCTTTGCAAATTATAAAGCATGACAAACGTTGCAGGCAAGATCAAAATTAAGGCAATATATGCAAACGTGTTACGTATACTAGACCATTCGCTATTTATCTAAAGAACAGGCATTTGCTTTACAAAACATTAATTAACGTGCAACAAAAGTCTGTTCTTTACGCTTGTATGAACAAGTCTTAGGGACATTTAATGGCAAGCACCTTTTATCTTCACTTCCTGCTAAGTCAGTGCCTTGGAACAAGCTTGTACATATCGCAGATCCCCATGCATGATATGAACACGCTTGGTCCATGTGAGTGACTGGGATCAAGATGCGAGCCTCGGAGCTCAACCCTTCAAAAAACAAGTCAGCAATGGCAGCTTCTATATTTTTATTCTGCAATATTCCACCATTCACACTTGTGTCACACTGTTCATTTACACAGTAAAGAGCTAATGATGAAAGATGACCTTTAGGGTACTTTTACACTGGGGCAGTGTGGGCGTCAGCGGTAAAGTGCCACTCGGTTTAGCGGCGCTTTACCGCTGTTATAGCGGCACTTTGGCACCACTTTTTGGGCGGCAGCGGGGTGCTTTTAACCTAGGAAGGGGTTAAAACGCCCATGTCGCGGCTCTTCCGAATCGCATTTCAGGCGCTTCGGAAGCCCTGCCCATGCATTGCAATGTGTATATACCACTCCCAAACCGCCCCAAAGATTCTGCTTGCAGGACTTTTTCTAACGTCCTGCAAGCGCACCGCCACAGTGTGAAAGCACTCGGACTTTCACACTGGGGCTGCAGGGGAGGCAGTTTTCAGGTGCTTTACAGGCGCTATTTTTAGCGCTAAAATACCTGAAAACTGCCACAGTGTGAAAGGGGTCTTAAAGGGGCTGCATTCTATGAATTAAGGTGAAAAACCTTTTCTCAGTAGTGACCCCCTCAGAGCACCCCTTTTACTTACCCGAGCCCGTTCGTTCCAGCGGTGGCTACGAGCAATCCGCTCCAGCCGGTGTCTTTGGTCCTCATGGCTGGACTGATAGCAGGGGAGCCATTGGCTCCCACTGCTGTCAATCAGGTCCAGTGACGTGGGGGCCGAGGTGCGGGGCAGAGTTCCGCTGTTTGTGTGAATACACGCAAACAGCAGGACACGGGAGCGCACCCACAGAGTGACCCCAGGGAAGCTTTCCCTGACGGGTCAGTCGATGTGGAGGAGGACCCAGGAGCGCCGCTGGAGGACCCCAGAAGACGAGGTTCGGGGCCACTATGTGCAAAACCACTGCAGAAAAAAAAGTCCCCAAGCCTTTCCAAAAACGCAGAGGCTCAAAACAGCATTGATGTGAACATGTTCCATAGGAACCCATGTTAAAAAAAATTCCCTGCATTTCTGCAAACTGCATCAAAAATCGCACGAATGTGAATCAAGCCTTAGTGACTACAAATTAGGAGCATTCACAATGGCTATAGAAACAGCAATACAAACATAACGTGGGTTCTAAACACTAAATAGGCCTCATTTACACTACTGCTGGTAAACAGACGTTTAGCCCTGGTTCACATTGACACGCGATTTGACATGCCAAATCGCATGCCACATCAGAGGCAATGGCATTGTCCTTATCGGTGCAACACCACACTTGCAGCGCTGCACTGGTTTCAAAAAGTAGTTCTTGTACTACTTTTTTTGCGATTTCAGGTGCGATTTCCATAGACATCTGTTCAGAAACCCACACAGATGCCTGTGAAATCGCCGCTGATATTGGGACTAACATGCGGGAATGAAATGGTTCGAGTTCAGCTGAACTCCATTTCATTCCCGCACTCCGTGTGAACCAGGGCTTAGGAAGCAGTTGGGCATTTTTTTCAGCTGCCCCTGAAATCTCCTCTATGTTATCTTATCAGTACACAGGGTCGTTTATAGTCATTTCCAGGCAGTTGAGTTTAGAAGCATTTTTTGGAAAGCAAAAAAATGCGTTCAGGACGGATGTTCAGAGGCATTTGAAACGCCAAATGCTTGTAACAGCTTGTAAATGCGGCTAAACCCGGTAACTCACGTTTAGCCTCATTTTGTTTACAGGCATTTTTCATTAAAAAAAAAAAACGCAGCTTAACTGGCGTTTTTACACCTTGGTTTCTAGCTGTCCAGTTAAATTGTTTATGAGAGGTTAAAAAAAGCCCCGTGTTCATTAAGGCTCGGTTCACACCTAGGTGGCTTGCGATCCGACTTGTGCTGCCCCAAGTCGCTTGACATCCGAAATCCAATTTAAATGAATGGGAGCCGTCTTAATTTACACTACTGAAGTCGCTCCGACTTCCAGGCGACTTGAGAAAAGGTTCCTGTACTACTTCAAGGCGACTTCTATCCAACTTGTGCCCATAGAATTCAATGGAAGTCGCCTCCAAGTCAGATCCCCCATCTACATTGAAGCGCCTTTCCAGTTTAAAAGAAAATAATTTTTGAAGGCAACCCCCCTCCCTCCCTTCTCTGATTGGCCACAGGCAAAGTCGCCTGGCATGGAGTCGCGTTGTAAGTCGCCTTCAAATCGTCTAGCAAAGTCGCCCCCGATATCGGATCGCCTAGGTGTGAACCGAGCCTAAGCCTTAAAATAGAGGGTGATTCATAAAGAAGTATACAGTTTCAGCGCACTATAATATTTTATGTTCCCTGTAACAAAATTGTAGGGGAATATTTCAAGTTTTTTAGAGACAGTCACAGATGTTCTATGTGTGCACCCTTATGCCCGGTGCACACGATGAGATTATCAGGCGAATGATCGTCCGTTTTTTTTGCATGCTAATCTCAGATCGAATCGGAAGAGTTTACTTTAGTCACGGAAATTCTCGTACGACAGAATAAAAACTTGGAAGTGATGTGATGTTGTGTATATGTATTGCATTTTCGAACGACAACTGTACTGGCTAAACGAAAACTGTATGATCGGGCATCGTGCAAGAAAATTTTTCCTGCATGTCCAATCGGATAATATCGTATGAACTGTCATGATCGGCTCTCGAAAGCTGTGCACTAACGGTCCGATTATCATATGATTGCTTTGAAAGTAGTATTTTTTGTACGATTTTCTGATTGTGTGTACAGGGCTTAAGTCGCACAACACGCATGTGCAGTGATAGTGGCTGTGATACACTGTTTCAGCTCTGCAAGATTAACAGGAACGGGAGGGGCGAATAGCTTGTCCTTTACGTACCCCCACAGGAAAAAGTCACAAGGTGTTAAAGCGGAGTTTCACCAATTTAAAAGTCAGCAGCTACAAAAAGTGTAGCTGCTGACTTTTAGTAATCAGGCACTCGCCTGTCCAGCGGTCCAGTGATGCAGCTGCCCGCTACCTCGCTCCTCTCCCCCACATCCACGTAGCGCCGGCAATGCACCTATGGGCGCCCGGCTGTGGCTTCACAGCTGGGCACGCACTGCGCTCCAGCGCTCTGAATGGCCAGCCAATCTTCTGGGACCTGTGACGTCTCTGAAGATCGCTGGGAGGGAGGGGGGAGAGGTGAACTTCCTTCCGACGCCGCGGTGCCAGGAGAGGAAGTGGGAGCTGGATACTTGTCAAAACCAGGTATCCGCTCCCCCCCCCCCCTCCAAAAAAAACACGCCAATTGTGGCATGTCAGGGGGTCACCAACACTAAAAGTGGAAGTTCCACTTTTGGGTGGAACTCCGCTTTAAGTCAGGACTTCTGGGTGGCCATTGGGTCAGTGGCATGTTGTAGACTGTGGTCTAATCTCGTCCAATCCATCGGTGAGGAAGATGTTCATCGAGGTAATCTCGCACGTCACCCAACCAGTGTGGTGGTACTCCATCCAACTGGAGAATAAAGTTGTCACTATCATCCTGTAATTGTGGCATCAACCAAAGACTTAACATATAGATTTTCTGGTTGGAGGTTCTTTTTCGAATCGTGATTGATAATTCTGTTGTACAACAGTTACAGATTTCGTTTGGCCCACAAAACGCCTTCTCCACTGCAGACGTTGCCATTTTGACTGACCACTCCCGTGATACACGCGCCTACATCACTTCCCTCAGTAGTGGGACACAAACTTTACGAGTACATCTACATCAGCGGTTCGCAGTTGTGGTCCGTGTCTTCAACTGTTACTGTTTTACAGCATCTGGAAACCGTATACTTCTTTATGTATCACTCTATATAACTAAAGGCCAAACTCTTTTTTTTTTATTTATTTATTTTAGATAAAGTGAGTGGAGCGTTTCTTAGAGTTAAACCTCGTACACACGGTGCGACGGTCGTATGACCCGACGTCCAAAATCGTATGTTGGCTGTTGTATCTCGCGTACTGACATGCACTAAGCGATCGTACGACCAAGACTAACGCGGTGACGTGTTAGGAGCGTATGTAGAGGAAGTTCATGTAATTTGTAAAGTAGGAACGTAGGTTTACATGAACGGACACTTCTGGGCGTTCCTGACTTCTGAGCATGCGTGTTTTGCATGTACAACTTTGTTGGCCCAATTTCTCTGTACACACAGTAGAACGGTCATACGACCACTTGTTGTACAACAAGTTTTCTAGTCTGCCCAATCCAACTTCTGTTGTACGACCGTCGCACGTCGGCTGTTCTAATCGCGCATACTAATGGTCTGATGATCGCACAACAGGCTGTTGTACGACCGTTTTTGTACGACTGCCGCACCGTGTGTACGAGGTTTTAGAGTGGAGAGGGATTAGAACTCCTGTCAGGTGTTAATTGCTGCCTGTGCCTCCATCAGGGAGATTCACCTTCGATTTATCCTGTTTCCTGTTATCACCAAGAATGGACTGAAAGGGCTTATATATATGAGCCCATCAGCATGGGCATGTGGCCGCCCCCTTCCTGCTTAATAAATAAAAAAAATAAATATATATTTATGTATATATACACATATTGGGGTCATGTGACATTTAAAAAAAAAAAAAAATTTGAATGTTACATGACTGCCTTAGAAAGTTACAGAGGGTCAAAGACCGGCTGGAATTTAAAATAAAACAAAAACAAAAAAAAAAAAAACAAGGGGCTCAGTATATAAAGCACCTTCAAATGCAAATTTGCGCCAGTCAGTCAGAGTACAACAACGAGCTCCCACCCTCCCCACCCCCTCTTCGTCGCGGGCACATTATGTGGTATGTCACCCTTTAGATTTGAAGGGGGGACTTGAGTTTAATGATATTTTGTATTGCTCGAGTCCTTTTAAGACTGAGCTGTTTGTGGTTATTATTTTCAAGTGAAAAAAATGTATGAATTAATAAAATTGATGAAAGCAATGTGATGTTAATTATATTACACCAATAAGAGCCGGTTCACACTGGAGCGGCACGACTTGCAGGGCAAAGCAAGTCGCCCGCTCGAGGCGACCTCAGCGCGGCTTGCAAGGAGATTTCTTTACATAGAAGTCAATGCAAGTCACGCTGAGGTCGCCCCGAAAATAGTGCAGGAACCTTTCTCTAAGTCGGAGCCACCTGAGTCGCTCCTATTAGAACGGTTCCATTGCACTGCATGGGGACGACTTGTCAGGCGACTTGAGTCGCCTGACAAGTCGCCTCAGTGTGAACCGGCTCTAAATGTGCCGCGGCCAATTGAATGCCAAATAAATAGTTGTTGGAGTGTATTTATTTATTTAGTAAGGTTTATTGGTTGGTATTCGGGGAAGGGATGGTGCGGTCTACATTCCCATGAAAGTGAAGGAAAATCACAAATTTTGGGTTATCAGAACAGCAGTAGAGGGGAAATCTTCCAATGAGGACACTAGTTCTGGTGACAACCAGGCGTTTCCTCATTTAGGAGGGATTTCCTCTGACTTTCTGTTTGGGTTTTGAGACAGGAAGTGAAATCTCCCCAATGGGACACAGACAGCTAAAAAAAAAAAAACAGTTGACCCCCCCCCACTTATTTTATCCAAAATGAAAAAAAACTGCCTTTAGTTCTACTTTAAAGTGGTTGTCAACCTGTGACAACCACTTTAACCTACAGGTAAGC
>BLSH010380339.1:1121690-1135533 GCA_018402905.1 Glandirana rugosa
TACCGGAGCGAGGTCCGACGTAGGTAGAAGTCGGGGAGAAGGAAGGCCCTGGCGCTAGAGGCCGAGACATTGATCGGCCTCAGCGTACTGCAGTGAGGGTGCGTACGCAGGCTCTCGGCGGTCAGTACCGCGCTAGAGTCACTTCCTTGCCGTGCTTCCGGCAAAGAAGTGACGCGTACACGGGCCACTACATCCGTGTAGCGTCATGTGACATATAAAGGATTTGGTACGTCCAAATCCTCTATACGTCCCGTGGATGTCCATTCGGAATAATATCCGAATGGACATCCAATTTCACCAACAGTGTCCAACTGTTGGTGAAATTTCATCCTTTAGTTCTACTTTAAAGTGGTTGTCAACCTGTGACAACCACTTTAACCTACAGGTAAGCCTATAATAAGGCTTACCTGTAGGTGCCCTGCATATCTCCTAAACCTGCATGGTTTAGGAAATATACAGTGTACTGCGATGTGCCTACATCACCGGGCACATGCGCAGTGAAGAAACGGCCTTCGTGCCGTTCCTTCACTGAGATCGCGCCATGACTGGCGGCTCTCGGACGCATGCGTGGGAGTGACGTCATGCGACTCCGGCTAGTTACAGAGCCGGAGATCGCGGTCCCGGAAGGAAGAGGGGCTGAAGATGGATGCAGCCTGGAGCGAGGCCATCGCTGGCTTCCAATGCAGGCAAGTGGCACATAATGGGCTAATATGTGATGCATACTAGCCCATTATGCTTTTTACATTCCAGGGTAACATAGAGGAAGTAAACCCCATCAGGATTTACTTCCTCTTTAAATGTTTGTGTGTATAGGTAACAGAATGAAGTGTTTACACAGTATAGGTAGAGCAGTGTGTACATTGTACCTTCCATAGTAAAGCAATGATGGATGCCAGTCACAAGTCCTGCCATCTATATATAGACACAGTCACTGTAAGGACCTATTTTTTGCAGGGATTAGAGACCTCACCATGGCGACGGACAGTGACATCACTAATAAAAAAGGCCTGAGGGCTAATGTACTCCTCTATTTCTTAATTAGGAGATCTATTTATAGAAAGAAAACAGGGGGCCGCACAGGAAATGGATAAGATGAATGTTGACGTTCAAGTTGCTTTGAATTGTCCTCGTTCCACAAAGTAAATGAACACTTCATCTTGAGAGATCTCCTCATCACACAAAAAGGAAAGCCGCCTTTAATCTATGGCGCTATCTCGCTCCCTGACCTTAAAAGGGACACTAATCCTAAAAGACCCGAAGACTTACATACAAAAACAGGTTTTTCCTGAATTCAAAGAACCGCCAATACCACCACGTCACCACACAGGGAGTGGGGGAAACCCTGCGCTAGATAAAAGATGTATAGAAAGAAGAAAAGCGTATTCATAGCGTGACAGCCAGAAAACTAGCATTTTCAGTAGGCAAGTTCAGCAATGGCAGCCTACATATTCTGCTAATATAGGCTTCATTTAAAACAGGGGTAGGGAACCTGCGGCTCTCCAGCTGTTGTAGAACTACATTTCCCATCATGCTTCTGGGAGTAATTGTATCCATCAGCCTTGCAATGCCTCATGGGAAATGTAGTTCTACAACAGCTGGAGAGCCACAGGTTCCCTACCCCTGATTTAAAAGATATGATATGTTATTTGCTAATGTGCTGCTTATGATAGAAAGTTCATTTTTTTAATTCAAATATTTTTTTTTCATCCTTTGTTGCATTTCAGTACTACTGATCATCTGCAACCTCCTTGCAGCCACTTACTGTCTAAAACACTTCATTTATACATTTCAGAGATGACTTCATGGCATGTCTCAGGGCAGGTTTCTTAAAGTGATTGTAAAGTCTTTTTTTTTTTAAATAACAGACATGTTATACTTACCTCCTCTGTGCAGTTGGTTTTGCACAGAGCAGCCCGGATCCTCCTCTTCTCGGTCCCCCTTCACTGCTCCTGGCCCCTCCCTCCTGTTGAGTGCCCCCACAGCAAGGAACTTGCTATGGGGGCACCTGAGCTGAGTCACAGCTCCGTGCCCTCGCCGCCCCCCTCTTTGCCCTGATTGGCTAACTGACTTTGATTGGCAGCCGCGGGAGCCAATCAGGAGGAGAGACCCAGATAGCTAAGACACTAGTGGACATCGCTGGAGACAGATGGGGCTCAGGTAAGTAATTATGGGGTTGCTGGGGAGGCTGCTACACACAGAAGGTTTTTTATCTTAATGCACACAATGCATTAAGATAAAAAACCTTCTGCCTTTACAACTCCTTTAAGGGTTACAAGTGGACTTTGCCTGTGTAATGTGCGCTATATTACCAAAAGTATTGTGACACTTGCCTTTACACGCAAATGAAATTTAATGGCATTCCAGTCTTAGTCTGTAGGGTTCAATATTGGGTTGGCCCACCCTTTGCAGCTAGAACAGCTTCAGTTCTTCTGGGAAGGCTGTCCACAAGGTTTAGGAGTGTCTATGAGAATGTTTGACCATTCTTCCAGAAGCGCATTTGTGAGGTCAGCAGTGATGTTGAACAAGAAGGCCTGGCTAGCAGTTTCCACTCTAATACATCCCAAAGGTGTTCTATCAGGTTGAGGCCAGGCCAGTCAAGTTGCTCAACCCCACACTCGCTCATCCATGTCTTTATGGACCTTGCTTTGTGCACTGGTCCAAATCATTTGGTGGAGGGGGGATTAGGGTGTGGGGTTGTTTTTCAGGGGTTGGGCTTGGCCCCTTAGTTCCAGTGAAGGGAACTTTTAAAGTGGTTGTTAACCCACCAATTAAATTTTTCATAATCTGCTCTGTTTATTACTGTAATGTCCCCCTGTGACTGTGCTTTATGAAAATAGAAGGGGGTGTGTCCTATGCCTACATACATTTGCTAATAGGTGTCCCTCGCTCCCATCTCAAAAAGTTGGGAGGTATGCCTGTCCTGTTATATTGCTGTATGGTCTTGGCCACCATGCTGCAGCTCAGTTTCAGGGTCTTCACAATCTTCTTATAGCCTAGGCCATCTTTATGTAGAGCAACAATCCTCATAGTTATTTGCCATGAGGTGTCATGTAACTTCCAGTGACCAGTATGAGAGAGTGAGACAACTTTAACACACCTGCTCCTCATTCACACCTGAGACCCTATAACACTAATGAGTAACGTGATACTGGGGAAAATAGCTAATTGGGCCCAATTTGTACATTTTCCTTAGGGGTGTACTCACTTTTGTTGCCAGCAGTTTAGACATTAATGGCTGTGTGTTGAGTTAATTTGAGGGGACAGCAAATTGACACTGTTATACAAGCTGTATACTCACTACTTTACATTGTAGCAAAGTGTCATTTCTTCAGTGTTGTCACATGAAAAGATATAATAAAATATTTACAAGAATGTGAAAGGTGTACGCACTTTTGTGAGATACTATGTATACAGCATTATTTTCATAAAGCACAGTCACAGGGGGACATTACAGTAATAAACAGAGAGGATTGTAGTAAAAAAAAAAAAAAAAAAGAATTTGAGCAGCGGTACAGGAGGGGGCGGCGAGGACACGGAGCTGTCAGGCAGAGAGGAGGGGGGAGAGCACACAGGAGACACAGAGCAGACTGCGGATGACGGAGACACGTACTGATGACTCAGGTGTCACAGCTTGGCATCCATGGTAAATGAGAGTCAGTGCACAGGGGGGAGGGTAGAACCAGGCAGGATCAGTCAGGTATTACAGGTAATACAGATGGCCAAATGACACAGCACAAGCACTGTGCTGTATAACATGCTTTAAGGAAACAGGACCTTTATTTTTTTTTTTTGGGTTAACAAACACTTTAAGGCGTCAGCATACCAAGACATTTTGGACAATTTAATGCTCCTAACTTTGTGCGAACAGTTTGGGGGTGGCCCCTTCCTGTTCCAAAATGCATCAGTGCACAAAGCAAGGTCCATAAAGACATGGATGAGCGAGTTTGGGGTGAAGAAACTTGACCGGCCTGCACAGGGTCCTGACCTCAACCCGACAGAACACCTTTGGGATGAAATAGAGCGGAGACTGCGAGCCAGGCCTTCTCATCCAACATCAGTGCCTGATCTCACAAAGGCGCTTCTGGAAGAATAGTCAAAGATTCCCATAGACACACTCCTAAACTTTGTGGACAGCCTTCCCAGAAGAGCTGAAGCTGTTATAGCTGCAAAGGGTGGGCCAACTCAATATTGAAGACTGGGATACCATTAAAGTTCATGTGCATGTAAAGACATGCTCGCAGGTAAATTAGATCCTGTCTAAATTGTCCCTAGTATATGTATGAATGTGAGTTAGGGACCTTAGATTGTAAGCTCCTTGAGGGAACGGCCTGATCTGAATGTACAATATATATGTAAAGCCTGCGTAAAGTACCTGAAATAAATAAAAAATTAAATGTAAAGGCAGGCATCCCAATACTTTTGGTAAAATAGTGCATGTTGAAACGCCATTTGCAGTCAGCATCAGGATTGTGACAATGCAGGAGTAAACAGGGACAGAGTGTTGTCGCCCCATAACAGAAAATGCTTGAACTCCATAATAGGAAACTCTGCCTAAACTGCAGATTTAAAAATACTGAAAACTAGGTTTGCAATGATATCAGCATGTTAAGGCTAGGTTAATATCTCTGCGCGTTGGGAACATGCGCAAAATTGTGCACCAAACCTGCGGTTGGTGTGGTGTATTTTCAGAAAAGAGTTAGAGGCCTAAATGAAATGAATGGGCTGCCCTGCATACAACACGCAGGAACGCTCAAAAAGTGCGCAGAAATGCTCTCGCACTTGGCTGCACCTTGTAGGTGTGAACCAAGCCTAAAGCTTATATAGGACTCTAGTGGTTGGGTGTACATACACTTTATAAATGTTTAACTTTTATGGTGGTAAGCAGAGTGTTGTGGTAACAACCTTTTCAGGGTCAGGAAAAGATGCTTTCAGCTTTAATGGGAATCCAGATGATACTCAACTTTGTAAGGCATAAGGCCCCATTCACATCTTGAGATTTGGGATCGCGGGAAGAACCGTTGCGGTTCCACCCCCAATCCCAAATCACGTGGCACTGGCAATCGCAGCACAACAAACTGCATGTGTTTGGGTGCTATTATGCTTCAATGGCACCCCAAAAGTGATGCGTCTCTGCCACGGTTGACACGAGGCAATTGCAGCAAACCGCATCAAAATTGTGGTAAGCTTGTTACCGGAAAAGGAGCAGGAGCTTCTTTCCAAGCAACAAATGCACATAGGGCAGCTCATTCCTTTTTAATGAGCTGCCCTATGCAACAAGCAAAATTGTGTGGCAATCACCTGTCAAAATCGCGTACTGAGAACCCTTGTTCTTGCTTGGCGAAAGTGTGAATGCAGTGATAATATTGCCTCCCACAACAATAACTTGTTCATCAAAATGTGTCTATAAGGAAATATGTGGTATGTGTGATGGTGTGCTGACCTACAACAAGCAGTTTCTTGTTTTCTTTTTTTTTTTTTATTCTTTATTGCGGAATCCTGACGGCAATGTTTACAAGCATTTGTATATACAGTATCTCACAAAAGTGAGTACACCCCTCACATTTATGTAAATATTTTATTCTATCTTTTTATGTGACAACACTGAAGAAATGACACTTTGCTACAATGTAAAGTAGTGAGTGTACAGCTTGTATAACAGTGTAAATTTGCTGTCCCCTCGAAATAACTCAACACACAGCCATTAAAGTCTAAACCGTTGGCAACAAAAGTGAGTACACCCCTAAGTGAAAATGTCCAAATTGGGCCCAATTAGCCATTTTCCCTCTCCAATGTCATGTGACTTGTTAGTGTAACAAGGTCTCAGGTGTGAATGGGGAGCAGGTGTGTTAAATTTGGTGTTATTGCTCTCACTCTCTCATACTGGTCACTGGAAGTTCAACATGACACCTCATGGCAAGGAACTCTCTGAGGATCTGAAAAAAATAATTTTTGCTCTACATAAAGATGGCCTAGGCTATAAGAAGACCCTGAAACTGAGCTGCAGCACAGTGGCCAAGACCATACAGTGGTTTAACAGGACAGGTTCCACTTAGAACAGGACTTGCCATGATCGACCAAAGAAGTTGAGTGTACGTGCTCAACATCATATCCAGAGGTTGTCATTTGGAAATAGACGTATGAGTGCTGCCAGCATTGCTGCAGAGGTTGAAGGGGTGGGGGGTCAGCCTGTCAGTGCTCAGACCATACGCTGCACACTGCATCAAATTGGTCTGCATGGCTGTCATTCCAGAAGGAAAACTCTTCTAAAGATGATGCACAAGAAAGCCTGCAAACAGTTTGCTGAAGACAAGCAGACTAAGGGCATGCATTACTGGAACCATGTCATGTGCTCTGATGAGACCAAGATAAATGTATTTCAGATGGTGTCAAGCGTTTTTGGCGGCAACCAGGTGAGGAGCACAAAGACAAGTGTGTCTTGCCTACATTCAAGCATGGTGGTGGGAGTGTCATGGTCTGGGGCTGCATGAGTGCTGCTGGCACTGGGGAGCTACAGTTCATTGAGGGAACCATGAATGCCAACATGTACTGTGACATGCTGAAGCAGAGCATGATCCCCTCCCTTCAGAGACTGGGATGCAGGGCAGTATTCCAACATGATAACGACCCCAAACACACCTCCAAGATGACCACTGCCTTGCTAAAGAAGCTGAGGGTAAAGGTAATCGACTGGCCAAGCATTTCTCCAGACCTAACCCCTATTGAGCATCTGTGGGGAATCCTCAAAAGGAAGGTGAAGGAGCGCAAAGTCTCTAACATCCACCAGCTCTGTGATGTCATCATGGAGGAGGGGTAGAGGACTCCAGTGGCAACCTGTGAAGCTCTGGTGAACTCCATGCCCAAGAGGGTTAAGGCAGTTCTGGAAAATAATGGTGGTCACTCAAAATATTGACATTTTGGGTCCAATTTGGACATTTTCACTTACACAGGGGTGTACTCACTTTTGTTGCCAGCGGTTTAGATATTAATGGCTGTGTGTTGAGTTATTTTGAAGGGACAGCAAATTTACACTGTTATACAAGCTGTACACTCACTACTTTACATTGTAGCAAAGTGTCATTTCTTCAGTGTTGTCACATGGAAACTTTTGTGAGATACTGTGTCTCAGATCCAGGAAAAGACGTGACACATAACAATGTTTCTCAGAGATCAGTAGGAGTTGTGTGATAGTCAGATGAACTAATTCATATCCATTGTCTTGCTTCATTGTTTTATGCCCTTTGTGTCAGAAAGACTGTACAGTTTGAATAAAACAGTGTGAAATGTCCAGTGTTTCCTTTATTTGTACAAGAGATACTGAAAAGTGTGGGAAACTAGGAGGGAAAGGGACCTGAGAGGTGGGGGAGGAGGTAGGGAAAGTGTATATGGGGAGGATGAGGAGGTGGAGGTGAATGGATAGTTAAGAAAAGAAAAGAATGGGTGCATCAGGAACATAGCGGAATAGGTACAGTATATTTTGAAAGCGTATAATGGTGCGCCTTGAAGAAAAGACCGTAGAGTGCATATAATATTATCCCAACCAACGAATATAAGAAAAGCTGTTGACAACTTCTATCGATCACCCAGTGGCAACCAGCAGGAATTTATTTTCAGATGAGAAGGTAAAGTCAATCCATGGAAACCAGGTGTTTCAGTATTTTTCCTCTTTGGTTTCCATTGTGGTGATTTCGCTGATTTTAACAAACCATATGTATAAGGACGAAGTTTCAGTTTGATCCACATGGCAGGGACACATGACCCTGCTACACTTTGCAGATCAAATTTGTTTCACTTCAGCAGAACCTTATTAACATGAAATGGGTAATAAACTGGGTCTGACCTAAAGTCATCAGAGGTGGGCTGGAGGTTTAGTTTGCAGGCTTCAGCCCACAACGGACAGATCAAACAGAGGTTTGAGAAAATGTGGAGCAGAGACCCTGGTTCTAATTGCCATCTCCAGCATGATTTGAGACCTGTGGATAGATTTTGTGAAGGAGCGTTGGGGCTTGGTACCAGCTAGACAGAAGTTTGTAGCCTGGTTCCTGGAATTAACTAAAGATGACCTATGTGTAAAAATAATAGCCCTGTCAATTTGCAAAGGTGATAATGATGTTTGCAGTTCAGATTGCCATTTATGTATGTATGGGGGACACCTCTCTCCAGAGGTGAAATAAGTTTATATAATTGGGCAAGTAGGTGGGGTGCTGATTAGGTGTCCTGACAGAGGCCTTCAACAGGGGTGCGGGTCAGAAAAGGCTTGTCATGACCTAAAATAGGCCTCCAAAAGTGACTTGTTATGCAGCCCATGTGTCCAGGGTGATGAGATCAGATTTTAAATTTCTCATTGGCTCAACCAACCATTTGGATGTAGGAGTCCATAAGTTGTCTGTGGTGTTAAGTTTCTGAGCCAGATGAGAAATCAGGGTCCCCCAGAATCAGTCATGGGGGATGGATGGTGAGGGATCATAGGCCTGTGAAAAGTTTGATTGATGATTCTAAGGCCGGCCATAGACTTCAGCAGAAACCGGCTGAGATTTGAATCATGTATGGGTAGGCTGAAGGTACCAAGCTGAGCAACTTGAGTACAACCAGCCTTACAGATTTTACATACGATTATCGTTAGTGGCTGGTATATCTGCTAGCAGTAATCACTGTCTTCTACCGGCGGGGACAGCTTCCCCTGCCCCCGCCGGGAAAATACAATGGCTCAGCAGGTGGGATTCCCCTGTCAACACTGTCTGTGTTGATGGGGAACCAAGCAAATTTCTTTCACATTGTGTATGGTCTGCATAAGAATGGACCCTATAGTTGGATGGGTCTTTAAGGATTTGAGTGACAAGTGACATGAAGGAAGCCAAGGTAGACAGGAAAGAGGGAACGATGTGTACTACCTGGACCCTTTTTTGATATAAGGGCTTGACAACCAATTCACTACTTGAGAGAGATGAAGTGCCCTGCAGTACTGAGACATAGGGAGACCTATGTCACATATATGAGATAGGTACATTTGTGATATGTGAATGGGAAGCATTTAGATCAGATATAAGGTCTGAGACAAGGTGGTCATTTTGAAGGTGTTGTTTCTCCCAAACAACATTAGAGTCAGATTGTCAGTGGCAGAGGTTTGTGCAGGTTTGGATTGGATATAAAGGGTTGGTCATCAGTATATGCTGCAACTTTGTGGTGGGCTTAAGATGTAAAGCCTTGAACACATTGGTTTGCCCTAATACTACATGATAGTGGTTTGAAGGTTAGATTAAGAATCAGCGGGGAGAGGGGGCATTCCTGATGTGTTCCATTTGAGAAGGTGAAGTAGTCTGACCTGACTGCTACCTGGGGAGTAGAGCAGGGAGTCGATATCAAAGGACTTCAGAAACTGCCAGTGCACTCTGTCAATAGCCTTCTTTGCGTTTGTAGACAGGAGCAATAATGAGGTATCCCTTGACTGGGTGGGCTAAATGAGACTGATGTTGTTACTGGCTTCCCGTAATGAGACAAAGCCGACATTGGGGTAGGTAGGGTAGGAGTTTGTTGCCTAAAATGTTGAATAAAAGTTTTAAATCAACATTGGGGAATGCGATCATTGATAGTTACCAAACTAAGTAGGACTTGGAACTTTACTGGCTTTGGGGAACAGATGGCTAATTTGAATTCCACTGCAGTAGTAAGTTCCTCCATTGCTTTTTGGGAAAGAAAATCACCTGCCTTGCTATTGACAGCACATACAGTTCTTTTTCAAACACTTTCATAAATGTGGCATTTTCATACAGCAGGCAACTTATGAGTTAGGTTTGCAATTCTGTTCTTTCAGTGCTGAAAGCTTAGTTCTGGTAGCTTTTGCTGCAGAGCTCCTTAAACATAGGGCAATACCCTAATCACACTACCCTGGAACCCTAGACCCTACTAATGTAAATTTTATTCCTTGTTCGTATACTCACCTCACTTTCAGCAGGATCCTCTGCTCCAATAAATAAACATCTGGGGCTCAAGGTCCCTGTAATGGAATCTACAGTTTCGGCTGAGGAGCCAATGTGTTACATCAGCAAATACTCATTATCAATAACTAATAAAATCACTGTAGCACTGGTCAGGCATACAAAATGGATCCTTTAGTACTGTGACAAGGTGCAATAAAAGATATACCTCGTCTTTGCTGTATTTTAAATAATGTATGCAAGTGTTGTCAATTATAATTATTACATATGTCTGTGTGTTTTATTGACCACAATCTTTCCTATCTCCTGAGCCCTCACCCCCGGGTAATGTAAAGTACTCAGCAGATAACACAACCCTTTATATAATAATCCTAAGAGATAAACACATGACGACGCTCAGGATGTTTGAAAACAGAAACTTGACTTTTATCCAGTTTAACCAGGTAAATGAAAAAATAACCACCTTGATAAGACATTTTCATGTATGTGGCAATTTCACACAGCAGGCAATTTACGGGTTAGGTTCAGAGTTCTCTTCTTTTAGTTCTGGGAACTTGTAGATTTTGCCAAGGAGTTACCCTAGTGACACTACCTTGCAACTTTAAAGTGATACTAAAGGTTTTTTTTTTTTTTTAAATAACAAACATGTCATACTTACTTGCTCTCAAGGGTTTTGCACAAAGCAGCCCCGATCCTCCTTTTCTGGGGTACCCCGGTGGCACTCCTGGCTCCTCCTCTTTACTGGGTGCCCCCTCGGAGAAGCGCTTTCCCTGAGGGCACCTGTGCAGACAAGCTCCCAAGTTCTGCTGCTGCGTCCATTGACACAGACAGCAGGACTTGGCCCCGCCCTCGGCTCCTGCATCACTGGATTTGATTGACAGCGATTGACAGCAGCGGGAGCCAATGGCTCCTGCTGCTATCAATCTATAAAATGAGGACCGGAGCCAGCGGCTGGAGCTGCTGGGCTTGTCCCTGTCGCTGGAACGATCGGGTTCAGGTAAGTAAAGGGGGGGGGGGCTGCTGCAGTACAGGAGGTTTTTCATCTTAATGCAGAAAAACTTCAAGACTTTACAACCCCTTGAAAAGAGATTAATGGGTTTTTTTTTAAGAATCCATACTTACCTTACTATACTTACCTAGGTGGATGCAGCATTGGTCCGCCACTACCTCTAACACTGAGCTCCGTGAGCAGAGAGCTGATGACTGTCAGTCACCAGCTCTCTGCTCTGTCCCCCCATGCTCACTGGAGTGCTGGGCTGTGGAGGGGGCAGGAGCAGCCGGCTCAGGCTCTTCACAGCTCCCTGAAAGGCTGAGCCGGGTGCCGGTCCAGGCATATGGGCAGATCCCAACTCCATTGTCGCGATCTTGCTCAAACCTGGACCGGCTCTGTGGCGTCTTCAGCCCATTGTCTGCTGAAAACGGGTCACAGGGGTGCGAAACAAACTGCACCCTTGTGATCCACAGGAGAAGTACAGCCAAACCAGCTTTGACTGTACTCCTCCTTTAACACTAAGGCCGGCCATAGACGGAACAAATTTCTTTCCTGCAGCCACGAGTCATTGGGGTTGATTTACTAAAGGCAAAATAAACTTTGCACCCTGTAAGTGCAGTTGCTCCAGAGCTTAGTAAATGGGCAGAAGCTCATCCAATCATGTGCAAGGAAAAATGCTGTTTTTTTGCATGCGATTGGATATTCTCTATAAAGTGAAGCTTTAACTCATTTATTAAGCTTCGGAGCAACTGCACTGGCGGAGTGCAACTGCACTTTGCAAAGTGCAAAGTCTTTTTGCCTTTAGTAAATCAACCTCATTGTGTTCTCCCAGCGGGGGGGGGGGGTCATCACCGCCGGGAGAAGACAGTGATCATTGCTAGTGACTATACCAGCAGCTAACGATAATCGCATGTGAAATCTGGCAGGCTGGTTATACCCAAGTTGATTGATCAACTTGGGTACATTAAGTCTACCCACACATGGTTCAAATCCCATACAATTCCCATAAATGCCCATACATGGTTCAGCAGGTACAGTCTGAGATTGGAACCGTCTATGGCCAGCTTGACCCTTACTAATGTAAATTTAAGTCCTTGTTCGCATACCCATCTCTTCTTTCCTATGATATTGCGATCTGATAACTAATCTTTCTGTGACGGGGTCCCTGAGATGGAATCTACTGTTTAAGATGAGGAGCCAATATTTTACCTCAGTGAACACTCCGCATCGTTAACTAATGACATCACTATGGCACTGGTCAAGCATACAAAATGGATCCTTTAGAAGAATGACAAGGTGCAATAAAAGATAGGCAAAAGTCTTGACTTTGATATATTCTTATAATGCATGAAAGTGTTGTTGATAAGTATAGTTATCACCTATGTATGTGTGGTTTATTGACCGCGATCTTTTCCTATCTCCTGAGCCTCCACCGCCAGGTAATGTATAGCACTCGGCAGATAACACAACCCTTTATATAATAATCCTGAGAGATAAAAGAATGACAAAGTTGAGGATGTTTGACAACAGAAACTTGACCCTTCTCCAGCTTAACCAGGAAAATCAATGAAAAAAATGCCTAAACAGGATAATTTCATATATGTGGTGCTTTCATACACAGCAAATTATGGGTTAGGTTTGGCATGTCATTTTTTTGGGGGGGGATACCTAGTTTTTGACAGGTACCCAGCTCCCACTTCTGCTTGGGCCGCCTAGGCGACTTGCGCGGAAGTTCTCTCTCCCTTCCTGCAATCTTCTGGGACACGTCGCAGGTCCCAGAAGATTGCCCGGCCATTCAGGACGCGTAGCCATAAGCTGTCACAGCCGGATGCCCACACTAGTGATGCCGCCTCCGGGGAGAGGGCGGCCACGTCGCTGGATTGTGGGACAGGTAAGTGTGTGTTTATTAAAAGTCAGCAGCTACACTTTTTGTAGCTGCTGACTTTTAGGCCTCAAGCACACAGGACGTTCTGCCTGGTTCACACTTGTGCAATGCGGGAACCGGCGCGATTCCAGAGCCGGTTCCCGCATCGCATCTCTGCTGCAGGCAGTTCACACTGCCTTCTGCGAACCGCTGCGGGTGTCATTAAAAAGTTAATGACACCCTCAGATTTGTTCACAGATCGCAGTGCGAACTGTGAACTGGCACATGAATTGGATCGCACGGATGAGAACATCCATGCGATCTGATTCTAGTGCGGGAGAAAAAAGGCTCCTGCACCCTTTGTGGTGCGAATCTAATGCAAGTTCAGCCATACAACTGTATGGCTGAACTTGCATTGCTCAGAGATCGCATGTGATCGGCACCTGCGGTGCGGGTGCGAATCACATGCGATCTCTGAGATTGCAGTAGTGTGAACCCGGGCTAAAAAACTTTCTAAAAACATCAGTATCTTTGTAGTGCGTTTTTCAGCTCTCTTCAGCATTATTGCACTAGCGTTTTTGAGCATTTTTTTTTTCAATGGACCAAAAACGCCCAAAAAAGTTGGTGAGTCGTGTTTTTGAGCATTTTTACAGCTGAAAAACATCTCTCAGAACCCACTAATCTTGGGTTTATTTTACAGCTCAAAAACGCCGCAGCTAAAAACAGTTGATAACAGCCTATGTGTGCATGGACACATAGGAGAACATGATGGGGAGTTTATTGACTGTAGAAAAAAAATCTGAAGCTAAAAACAGCTGCTGTAAAGACGTCCAAAAACGTCCTGTGTGCATGAGGCCTAAGTAAGGCTGGAACTCCGCTTTAACTAGCCACATCACTATGGCACCGGACAAGCATACAAACATGCAGAGGCGTAACTAGAACCTTCAGGGCCCCAGTGCAAGAAATCATGAAGGGCCCCCTGACCCCTGGCCAGGGCCCTTCCCTCTTCCCACTGATCCTGGGGCCCTTTACGCCTATTGAGGGTCCCTTTATTAC
>BLSH010380339.1:1157858-1168157 GCA_018402905.1 Glandirana rugosa
TTTTGAGATGACAACATACCGGTTGAATACAGGTAAAACATCGTTGGGTCGCCCCTTCCAGATTGTAGGATAAATATCTGGACACCCGGTTAATCCAGTAATATATGACTATCGAAGGGCGACTGGGGTTCCGTGTGTAACTACCAAGGGTTTTAAGAGACACGTGAGACCAGACCTCCTTCACTTACCGTGCTCCCGTACTGGTTCCTTCAAAAGTCTTTCGGTTGTAGGGGACCCGTTCCGAGTGGAATGTTATGGAGGAAAATACTACTACCACTATATGACTGTATAATAACCATTTGTATTGTTGGAAGTTCCACGTAAGTAAAGTATTATCTACTTTTACTGGAACTCTTGAGTGACCTCATCCTCCAACACGGTCACGGTCCATGTGACCCTGGAGAAGGCACAGGATGGAGGCGCTCAGGTCCTCAGAGTATATCACCATCATCATAAAAGGAGGTATTGTAAGGTGAGCCTTGCCCAGGGGATGTTGGCTTTCTGAAAACTTCCTTGGTCATGCCCTCGTGCCATTCACTTCCTCCAGACCAGAGTGCACAGAGAATTTTGGGAACCATCAATGTGTGCCTTGGGGTCAGCGGGAAGCTATCAGTATATAATGACCTAATTGGCCCACAGGTCTATAAATAGGATGTTAGACCTTCCCCGCTGGGTTGCTACAAAATGGACATAAGTTGGCCATACAACAGTAGAGTTTTGTTTGAAAGTTTTCGTTTTTAGCAAGTTCAATTTTCTAATGGTTAGCGGGGTCAAATCGATGTTTGTTTTGTACTGTAGTAATTCGAAAATTTGAAGGAGCAGGGTGGAAATATTTTTTTGGTCAGGAAAAATTGTATTTATTGTATTGCGCATGTTCTTGGCACAAAAGAAACCTCTCCCTCTACTTGTACCTCCATGTCACTGGCGTCTTTTGAGTTTACGGCACGCACGTGTGCACCCCATGCCAACACCTGCTGTGATTAGACATAGCGGGATTATATCAGCAGTACAGATGGGCTTAGGTGGGGGTTGGGATCCTAGTCCCAACCCACCCACCCGCCCGATCCTGCGAGGAACCTGGCACTGCACCATAGGTGTGCGCAGGGGGTGTGCCAGGTGTGCCTTGGCACACCCAAATCGCCCCATGTAGCTTAGATTCCCCCTGCTGCCCAGGCCCATGTCATTTACGAGCTGCTTCCTTTTCTGAATGAACACAGTGAGTGATTGGTACAGACCACTCAATGTGCTCATTCTTAACTGAAGCCTAGTAAACTGTGTCTACTAGGCTTCAGTTTGCAAATGAACAGAAAGCCCCTCAGTACAGAGCATTTCTCATTCATTCACTGTCCAGGGCAGCTGAGGCTGCAGAGAATGGGGCTGGAGAATCTCTGTCCTCAGCCCCTTTCTCTGTCTTAAAAGTGAGACATCAGGGGTCTGTTTAGACTCTTGATATTTTACCAAAGCCCCCATTGGGGCTCCTAAAAGAACTGCAAATAAATACTGTATAAAAAAAAAGAAGATATATATATATATATATATATATATATATGCACACGCGCGCGTTCGTGTTTGAGCTTTGGGGTGCACACCCTAATGCTATAGTCTGCGCACACCTATGCACTGCAGACCGATAATCACAGGCAGTGGGATCCACAGCTGCACAGACCAGGAAATGTCTCACTGCCTGTGATTAGCGGTGTGCAGTGTCAGCTTCCGCAAGGAATCGGGCAGGTGGGTTGGGACTAGGATCCCGGACACGCCCGAGTCCATCTCTAGTCAGCAGGTTTTGGCCAATGATTCATGGCAGGGACCTGCTGATCGGTTGTGCCCAATTACAGCCCAGTGTTGATAAACAACACAGAGCTCTGTACAGAGGGAACAATCTCTCTGTTTCTTATCCCTGCAAAGCAGGGATAGGAAACAAAGATATATTTAGTAAAAAGCAGCATACATTACACACATTAAATTGGTAGTCATTTTTTTCTTATAATAATGCTTACCTGTAGGTAAAATGAATATCTCCTAAATGTGCACTGTTTAGGAGATATTCTAGCGAGCAGCAGCCTCCTTCAGAGCTGTGCACCGTGGTCGAGACTTCCGCACACATGTGCGGGAGTGACGTCATCGCGGCTCATCCAGTCAGAGGGCCGGAGTCCCCGAACCCAGAGGGAAGACCGGGTGAAGATGGAAGAGCCTCTGTAGCAGTGACAGTGTGCTGCTGGTGGACTTCATTCTAAGGTAAGTCTTTCATAATGTGCTAGAATGTGGTGCATCCTAGCACATTATGCCTTTACCTTGCAGGGTTTCTTTTTTTAAATACCTTTACTCAACTTTAACACTTGTCAGGCACATAGTTAACCCTTTGATCACTGTAGATGTTAACCCCTTCCCAGTCACTGTCATAAGTATAGTGACAGTGTATAGTATTAGCACTGATCACTGTATTAGTGTCACTGGTGATGTCGGTGTCAGTTAGTCTGTTCCCGCCCAGCGTCAGTTAGTGTGAGATTGTCCGTCGCACTATCACAGTCCCACTATAAGTCACTGATAATGTCTTTACTAGTATAAAAAATAAATACATACAAATTCCAGTATATGCAGTATAGCTTCATTTGTAGATGCTATAACTTTCACATAGACCAATCAATATATACTTATTGGGAAGTGTTTTTATCAAAGATATGTAGCAGAATACATTTTGGCCTAAAATTATGAAGAAATTTGATTTGTTTTATTTTTTTATTGGATATGTTTTATATCAGAAAGCAGAAAATATTGTTTTTTTCAACATTTTTAGTCTTTTTTCGTTTATTTAATGAAGAATAAAAAACCCAGTGGTGATCAAATGCCACCAAAAGAAATCTCTATTTGTGTTATGGGCAGCACAGTGGTGTAGTGGGTAGCACTTTCGCCTAGCAGCAAAAGGGTCGCTGGTTTGAATCCCAACCATGACACTACCTGCCTGGAGTTTGCATGTTCTCCCTGTGCCTGCGTGGGTTTCCCCCGGGTACTCCGGTTTCCTCCCACACTCCAAAGACATGCTGATAGGTTAATTAGATCCTGTCTAAATTGGCCCTAGTATATGTATGTGAGTTAGGGACCTTAGATTGAAGGTAGGGACTGATGTGAATGTAAAATATATGTGTAAAGCACTGTGTAAATTGATGACGCTATATAAGCACCTGAAATAAATAAAATAAAAAATAAATTTGTGTTTAAAAAAATGATATAAATTGTTTTTGGGTACAGCATTGCATGGCCATGTAATTACCAATCAAAGTAGCACAGTGCCGAATAGCTAAAAATGGCCAGGTTATGAAAAGGGTAAAACCGTACGGAGCTGAGGTGGTTAATGCATCTGGGATCCAACTGGAGTAGTAGGTTTGGATTAAATTTTAGCGGTTTCCAATGCTCTTGGTGACAAGATTGAATGCCTTGACAAACAACTTTTCAGAATTTCTGTATGAATGAAATTCTACTGGTACATGGCCAGCTTTTGATCAGGCCATATAATTATGGAATAACTCAGGATTACAGAAGACATCAAACTCATAAACCCGTTTTAAGGCATTGCCAAGATTTTGTACATATGAAATAAAATAGCAGAAAAATGGTAAGCACTCAATTTGATTTTAATGAAAACGTAGGTAAAGCCAAAACCTCTTTTTTTGGATAGACTGAGGAAACATCAAACCCCCTGCAAGGTTTCTGTCACTGCTGGGAACATTCTGTCCAGGCGGCTATTGTCATTGCCTCTAGCACAGAAAGTAATGGGAAATCAAACATTTTAGTTGAAACGGGGTGAGTGGAAAATGCCCAAATGGGGACACCTGGTTTGGTCATAACTGTCTCAGAGACTCTCTTGCTAAATTTTAAAGCTTGACTGAGGGTTCAGAAAAAAGAGGCTGGGAGCTGAAGTTACACCATGCAGAGCTCAATGAGAAAGAGCTCTGAGAGCTGACTGGAGGGAAGGGACACACGCCCTTCACACATCACACAGGAACAGAGTTAAGGCTATCAATTAGCTGGAGCTCCCTCCCGTCACCTTTTTTCTCTTGGTGTCAGGAAAACACGTCAAAAGTCATTCATGCTATAATATATGAATATATATATATACAGGTATATAGACACACTATATTGTCAAAAGTATTGGGGTGCCTGCCTTTACACACACCTGAACTTTAATGGCATCCCAGTCTTAGTTTGTAGGGTTCGATATTGAGTTGGCCCACCCTGGAAATGTTTGACCATTCTTCCAGAAGTGCATTTGTGAGGTCAGGCAGGCACTGAAGTTGGACGAGAAGGCCTGGCTTGCAGTCTCTGCTCTAAATCATCCCAAAGGTGTTCTGTCGGGTTGAAGTCAAGTGCCTCCACCCCAAACTTGCTCATCCATGTCTTTGTGGACCTTGCTTTGTTCACTGGACCTTACTTTGTGCACTTCTATGGGGCTGAAGTCAGGACTCTGTGCAGGCCAGTCAACTTTCTCCACCCCAAACTCACTCATCCATGTATTTATGGACCTTGCTTTGTGCACTGGTGCACAGTTATATTGGAAAAGGAAGGGGCTATCCGCAAACTGTTCCCACAAAGTTGGGAGTATGAAATTGTCCAAAATGTCTTGGTATGTTGATGCCTTAAGAGTTCATTTCACTGGAACTAAGGGGCCAAGCCCAACCCCTGAAAAACAACCCCACACCATAACCCCCCTCCACCAAATGACTTGGACCAGTGCACAAAGCAAAGACCATAAAGACATGGATGAGCAAGTTTGGGGTGAAGAAACTTGACTGGCCTGCACAGAGTCCTGACCTCAACACGACACAAACACCTTTGAGGTGAATTAGAGCGGAGACTGTGAGCCAGGCCTTCTCATCCAACATCAGTGCCTGACCTCACAAATGCGCTTCTGGAAGAATGGTCAAACAATCGCACAGGCACACGCCTAAACCTTGTGGACAGCCTTCCCAGAAGAGTTCAAGCTATTATAGCTGCAAAGGGTGGGCCAACTCAATATTGAACCCTACGGACTAAGACTAGGATGCCATTAAAGTTCATGTGCTTGTAAAGGCAGGTGTCCCAATACTTTTGACAACATAGCACTAAAGGTTCATAAAATTTTGTATATAAATATGTAGCGTTATCCCCACAGGAGCTGCTGATTTGTGTCCCAGGTTCCCTCTGTGTAGCGGTGGCCAGGCAAACAGCAACATCCACTCATTTGGCTCAATAAACAGCTAGGGGTTGCCTTTACTCAGGTTTATTGCAGAGTAACTTGGATGGGCTGAAGGAAGCTGTGGGATACTCCAGCACACTGAACAGGAATGTGAGGACACTCTTCCCTTTGTAGCTACTTCCCAGAACAGTCCCTGCAGCAGTAGGATAAGAAATGGACATCATTGGGACACCATAAGCAATGTTCAAGGCCAGCCAAACCCTAATACTAGTGCACCCAAAGTTAACAGCAGCAACAGTCACTAGGATCCCTCTCTCTCAAGTCTGTACTCACAGTGTCCCCAGAACTTGGATATATCCCCTCAGACTCAGGCAGACAGTCTCTTCAATGAGACTCCAGACCGGATCCTCTGTGAAACCCCCTCTTTTAGCTCTCTAGGAACTTGCATCAGAATAAGCCCCCAGCTATGCACAGCTGGGACTAGTGAGATTAACCGAAACTTCAGCTGGACTGCCTGGAAGAACAATGCTCTCCCAGGCTCCAGACTATTTATGCACCCTCCCCGCCACCATCTGGGCACCTTCCCCCAGGGATTGGCTGGAGCTGCATAAATATTCAGACTGTTCTTTTTAACTCTCCCACCCATTATATTCTAGAAACCTCCAGAAGACAGGGGGAATCAATTTAAAGAGGGGGTCAGAGGGCTAAAAAAAAAATTAAAAGTCAGCAGCTACACATACAGTAGCTGCTGACTTTTAATATTAGGACACTTACCTGTCCTGGAGTCCAGCGATGTCGGCACCCGCCGCCGATCTTCGGATCGGGGGACGGGTGCAGCCGCCTCCATCGCGGGTAAGGGAACCCGGACGTGTAAGCAGTACAGCTTCACGCCGGGCACCTTACTGCGCATGCGCGAGCTCTGCCGCGCTCTGCTACTGGCCAGGCGGCCAGTAGCAGAGCGAGCAGGGAGGAGGGAGCCGGACTTCTGACGTCAGCGGCCGCGTCCGCCGGACAGAGCTCCCGGAAGTGTGGAAAAGGACACCTGTCTAAAGACAGGTGTCCTCTTCCCCCTTCCCCCCGAAAGGTGCCAAATGTGACACCTGAGGGGGGGAGGAATCCAACCAGCGGAAGTTCCACTTTAGGGTGGAACTCCGCTTTAACTCACAGCCTGTAGAACCCACAGCAGACCAAAGCAATCAAATGCTGCTCTGCTGATTACAGCAGAGCCACATGAACTAAATTTGCCTAACCTTACTAGCAGCTTATCTAGAAGTTTATAGTTTATATCTATGTACACTGGTAATAGCTGGTTCTTCCCTAGTAGTACAGAGGCTGCCCATCACCACAAAGCACCAGTCCATTCACTCTTTTTAACTTTATTGCTTGAAGAACTTTAAACAGGAGAGGGGTTAGGGGCATGGGAAACAAACAAAATAAAAAAAAACTCAGCAACAGTATTGAGAGGACAATCCTTTACCTAGTTTCTCTCTGAAGGTAATTGGGGACAAACAAAGTGTAAGGCCTCAGACATGTAGACCACAAGGCAATTCTCTTTGGCATTAGGTTACTGTGCACCACTGCACAACTATTGGCATTTGATGAGGTTTCCAAGGCTACACAATAGCAGGGGGACACCTTCTTCTAGACTCACACTCCAGGATTCTGCCGAGGATGGGGAAGGGCCAGTACTCTGAGACCCTATGAGAGCAGTCTCAGTCCAAGCAACTTCTGGCACTTATATCCAAAAATACACAGTCACCAGGAATCAATTCAGGGTCACTGCTCAGAAGTCCCAAGGACAGCTTCTACCTTCCAGCTTCCTCTGCACATGGTCCAATGTGGGAGACAATCCTTCTCCAGACCAGATCCCTTTGGGTGAATCCCTACAGCTCCTCGGGAGATCAATCCAGATCCTTAGCCCTGACACTGCTGAGGCCCTTAAAAACAGCTACACAGTCCATGGGCTGCCTCAGGCAGTAGCCCCTGAGGCTTTGGAATCCTCCTAGGGAGAAGGAACAATCACGCTAGGCTAGGGCTTCAGACTTTTTATCACCTCCCCAGCCACCTTCTGGGCACTCCTCTCCAGGAATTGGCCTAGTCATAATACATATTCCATCTGGTCATTTGAATCTTTCTAACTATGTTATGGAAACTTCTTCCAGAGGCAGGGGTAAGCAGCTAAGCTACCAGACTGTGAAACTTTGAACAGACCAAAACAAACAATCACTGCTACCTCGACTACAGAAGGAAACAAAAATTACATTTGCCAAGCATCCTACATTAGGGGGTTGCTACAGATTTACATATACCTTTAGGCCACTTTCACACTTGTGCAACTTGTCCTGCGACTTGGGACTGCAAAGTAGTATGACAAGTCGTACCCCATGATTCTCAATAAGTACCATTCATATCTGTGCGACTTCAAGGTAGTCCCTGTACTACTTTGGTCCAACTTTGATGCGATTTGAGATCCATAGACCTCAGGTTTACATAGGCATTCCCTGAAATTGTGGCAAAATCACGCAACTTTCAAGTCACGGCAGTGTGAAAGGGGCCTAAAGCAAACTTTTCCTAAGAGCAGTATGGAGGCTGCCATAGCTTACCTCCTTCTGAAAATGCTAGTTTTAGGACTGTATGGTTGACTCATTGAATTCAATACTTTCTATGCCACTAACCCAGAACAGTTATGCATTTCATAAAAATTAAGAAGTCCTCACTTCCTGGCTGAAGGACATCCAACATCATCTGACTCCTTCCTCCCCAGGCAGGTGGCCCCTGGCGTGCCCCTTCGTTGAATTTCCATTCTACCAGTGGTGGAGGCTCAGTCTCACAGTCAGGCGTTACCTAAGGTGATCTTCATGCAAATGTCCACCTAGGAGCACCCGCACTTCCAGACTTGCATCCACCAATCAAGGTGTTTTAACCACTTGCCATTTGCCCTATAGCAGTTTTACTGCTGCAGGACGTCAGCTGTGCACCAGATCACGTATATATTCGTGATCCGACACTTCTGGGTAGGGGGCGTGCATTTGTGCCGCTGCCACCTCCCTTCCGCTCTCATTATACACGGCGGATGCCGGGTACTCGATGTCCGTCAGCACCCGCCGATCATCGGGAAGAGAGACAGAACTGCGAACTGCCTATGTAAAGAAAGCAGATCGCTGTTCTGACAGGGGGGAAGGGATGGAGTTTGTGTCCCGGCTGCAATAAATTCAATCTCTTCCCCTAGTAAAGCATCTCCCACAATTTGAAGAAATGGGCGATTGGATCTGCCCCAGTTGCAGATCTCAACCAGGAGATTCAAAGCATGGACTACCTTGGCACTCAGGAAGCATACAAAATTCGATGAAACAATGGGTTTTATTCAAGTACAAAATATAATAAAAACATACAATGTGGCAATAAACCAAAAAAAAGACACACAAAAAAGTTTGTACATATACTGCACCTCTACAAAGCCTGAGGGGAAGGTTGGAGGTTGGACCTTCTATTGTTAATTGAAGGCCAACCGGTTCACACATTAAACCCTTTGATCACCTCTGATGTTAACCCCTTCCCAGCCAGTGTCATTAGTACAGAGACAGTGCATATTTTTAGCACTGATCATTGCATTAGGCTCCATTCACACTAGTGAGTTTTTTGATGCATTTTGCAGAAATGTAGGGAAATTTTTTAACATGGGTTCCTATGGAACATATTCACATCAATGCTTTTTTGTGCCTCTGCATTTTTGGAAAGGGTCTGGGACTTTTTTTCATGCAAAAAGCAGTGTTTTGCATGTAATAGACTTCAATGGGCAAGCATGAAAAGGCAAGTGCTGCTTTTTTACCGCGTTTTAACCGCGATTTTGCCACATTTTGTGTTTTGAATCTGCCTAGCAACAACATCCCCCCCCCAAAAAAAAAATTATAAAAAAAATGAAATATAAAAAAAAAACGCAAAATGCAAATTGCAGCAAAATTGCGGTTAAAAAATACGGAAAGCACAGCAAAAAACAGTGAAAAAATGCTGAAAAGCAAAATGCATTGATGTGAATCGAGCCTTAGTGTCACTTTTTCACAAAGTGTAAAAAGTGTCAGTTCGTGTCAGAATGTCCGCCGCAATATCGCAGTCCCACTATAAGTCGTTGATCGTCCGTGATTACTAATACAATAAACAAAAATATATACATAGTTTGTAGCCGTTATAACTTTTGCACAAACCAACTAATATACATGTAGCAGAATACTTATTGGCCTAAACTGATGAAGAAATTAGATTTTTACATTTTTTATTGGATGTGTTTTATAGCAGAAAGTAAAATATATATATATATATATATTTTTCAAAATTGTTGCTCTATTTTTGTTTATAGCGCAAAAAATAAAAAACGCAGAGGTGATTAACCAATTCCTTACTGGGCACTTAAACCCTCCTCCTGCCCAGACCAATTTTCAGTTTTCAGCGCTGTCGCATTTTGAATGACAATTGCGCTGTCATGCGAAGTTGTACCCAAACAAAATTGGCGGCTTTTTTTCCCCCACAAATAGAGCTCTCTTTTGGTGGTATTTGATCACCTCTCTGGTTTTTATTTTTTGCGCTATAAACGAATAAAGAGCGTAGATTTTTGAAAAAAAGAACAATTTTTTTACTTTTTGCTATAATAAATATCCAAAAATAAAAAAAAAATTTATTCATCAGTTTAGGCCGAGATATATTCTTCTACATATTTTTGGTAAAAAACAAAATCGCAATTGGTGTATATTGATTGGGTTGCGCAAAAGTTATAGCGCCTACAAACTATGGACATTGGTTTATGGCGTTTTTATTTATTTTTATTTTTTTACTGGTAACACGCGGCGATCTGCGATTTTTATAGGGACTGCGATATTGCGGCGGATATGTGGGACGTTTTTGATACTTTTCTGGGACTATTGACATTTATACAGCGATCAGATCTAAAAATAGACACTGATTACTGTATAAATGTCATTGGCAGGGAAGGGGTTAACACTAAGGGGGTTAAATGTGTTCCCTGTACGCGTTCTAACTGTGGGGCGGGGGCTGGGTTGGCAGGGGCATGACATATCTAACTCATCCCAGTGACAGGGATCAGTAGACCTGGCATGCCCCCCCCCCCCCACACA
>BLSH010380339.1:1187943-1205917 GCA_018402905.1 Glandirana rugosa
GTGTACTAAAATATACATGTAGCAAAAAAGTGTATACTTAAAAAGGTGCGTAATTAAAAAAGTACGTACTTGACATATACTAATACAAAATATATATATATATATGTGTTATAATAAAACTAAATGAAGCCTGCATTTTGTGTTGCGTTCATATGTACCGCAGTGCATAACCTACAGTTAATAATGCTGCAGAGAACACTCCATGACTGGAAGAGAGGCTGCTCATACAACTTTGTGACTCGGCTCTCTAGCCACTAAATGAACTAAGCTTTTTTTTGCTTTATAGTAAACAATAAATGCAGCGCTAAAAAATTGTGAAGTAAATCAAAATAATATTGTGTATATATATATATATAAAACATAATCATATACAGTTCATGCATGAAAAAATTAATGCGTGGAAAAATTCATATGTGAAAAAACGATGTACATATAAAATCATGTGATCCAATTAAGTGATACGATCTCACCACGTGATCTACCACCGATAAAGCTGGATTCTTACCGGGCTAATAGCACTCTATCATGGAGTCACATACGCCCAATATGTGTAATTAGAACAGTGGACAATGTCATCCAATCACAGGAACACAGATGGACAGACCCAAAACAGAAATCTCATAGGTAAACCAGGACTCCTCCCCCATCATGGATGTATAGCATTACAATTATAAGCAATAAAAAGTAGTGTTTTAAAAAAGCATTTATTAAAAGAAAGGAGATTACGGGTGCTCACAATTCCAATGAGAAAACGAGCAAGTCATAAACCAAGGCAACAAACAGCATACAGGTAAAAATGGCTTGTTTACACAGCAGAGAAGGTACTAGCGTGGCGACGGCACGTACATGGGCTCCACCCTACATGTTTCGTCACAACTGACGTCATTGGGGGCATGTACGTACCGTTGTTAGCTACACTGTATTTGTATACAACCAGCGGCAAAGGGACACAATGATCAGCCAATCGGAAATTGAAGCTTGGTTCAGTGTGAACCAATCCTCATTTTCACAAACGCAATGGGCGTCATATACTGCAGTGCAGCGTAGAACCAAGCCTCGTTTCCTATAGACAACACAGTATGTCTTCTGGCATATATTAAATCCGGCTAAGTGAGCGGTTCAACTAAAAAAATAGTAGACAATGGCTGTTACGTTAATCATTGCCTTATATTTCTCAAACTTGATAGATAGGAGGCCAAGCTATATTTTTAGACACGTATAATTATACATCTACAGCATTGGCCAAGATAATGTATATTATGTGCCTGAAACGTACATTTCATTTAAACACATATT
The DNA here is from genome assembly GCA_018402905.1 of Glandirana rugosa. Taxonomy (NCBI): domain Eukaryota; kingdom Metazoa; phylum Chordata; class Amphibia; order Anura; family Ranidae; genus Glandirana; species Glandirana rugosa. The sequence goes on from BLSH010380339.1 coordinate 1,189,240, forward strand.
TAGTTTAAAAAAAGAACATGTATAAAAACATCATATATAAAAAACTCATATATAAAAATATATGAGATACGGATATGCACATTTTAAAATGTGCCGGGATACTCTAGATGGCCGTGGCGTGACGTCCATACACCGGCTCTCCCCCCCCCCCCCCCCGGACGTCACGCCAAGAGAGTATCCCGGTACACGAGTTATGACAAATTTACCGACCCGTTCCCATCTCTCCATCATGACACATCTTCTACAGCAGCTGGCAGGAGAGAGGAGGGGGGAAGACAGCATCTCTGTGGGGGGCACACAGGGACCCTGGGAACAGCAGAAGACAAGTAACCTGGATAGGAGGGGCGGCAGGGGCAGCATATAGAGGAACCAATCTCCTCCATTAGGAGGAAAATGGAGGAGATTGGGTCCTCTAAATGCCGCCCCCACCATCCCTCCTATCCAGGTGTACAAGGGAGGCACACGGGTCCCCTGAAGCATGGGGCCCAGTTGCAATTGCAACCCCTGTAGTTACGCCCCTGCCTGGAATGAAGAAAGAGCACAAAGAGACAGAACAGAGTCTATCTGATTGTGCAGCATCTGTGTATGGAACATCATGCCAGCCATGAGGAAGATTGTGCCAGCCATAAGGCTCATGTGCCTTGCACACACATATAGTATCTCACAAAAGTGAATACACCCTTCACATTTTTGTAAATATTTTAGTCTTTTCATGTGACAATACTGAAGAAATTGCACTTTGCTACAATGTAAAGTAGTGAGTGTACAGCTTGTATAACAGTGTAAATTTGCTGTCCCCTCAAAATAACTCAACACACAGCCATTAATGTCTAAACCGCTGGCAAAAAAAGTGAGTACACCCCTAAGTGAAAATGTCCAAATTGGGCCCAACTAGTAAATTTTCCCTACCCGGTGTTATGTGACTCATTAGTGTTACAAGGTCTCAGGTGTGAATGGGGAGCAGGTGTGTTAAATTTGGTGTTATCGCTCTCTCACTGGTCAGGTCACTGGAAGTTCAACATGGCACCTCATGGCAAAGAAGTCTCTGACGATGTGAAAAAAAAGAATTGTTGCTCTACATAAAGATGGCCTAGGCTATATGAAGATTGCCAAGACCCCAAAACTGAGCTGCAGCATGGTGGCCAAGACCATACTGCAGTTTAACAGGACAGGTTTTACTCAGAGCAGGCCTCGGCATGGTCGACCAAAGAAGTTAAGTGCACATGCTCAGCATCATATGCAGAGGTTGTCTTTGGGAAATAGACGTATGAGTGCTGTCAGCATTGCTGCAGAGGTTGAAGGGGTGGGGGGTTAGCCTGTCAGTGCTCAGACCATACACCGCACACTGCATCAAATCGGTCTGCATGGCTGTCATCCCAGAAGGAAGCCTCTTCTAAAGATGATGCACAAGAAAGACCACAAACAGTTTGCTGAAGACAAGCTGACTAAGGACATGGATTACTGGAACCATATCCTGTGGTCTGATGAGATCGAGATAAACTTATTTGGTTGAGATGGTGTCAAGCGTTTGTGGCGGCAACCAGATGAGGAGTGCAAAGACAAGTGTGTCTTGCCTACAGTCAAGCATGGTGGTGGGAGTGCCATGGTCTGGGGCTGCATGAGTGCTGCTGGCACTGGGGAGCTACAGTTCATTGAGGGAATCATGAATGCCAACATGCACTGTGACATACTGAAGCAGAGCATGATCCCCTCCCTTCGGAGACTGGTCCGCAGGGCAGTATTCCAACATAACGACCCCAAACACACCTCCAAGATGACCACTGCTGAGGGTAAAGGTGATGGACTGGCCAAGCATGTCTCCAGACGTAAACCCTATTGAGCATCTGTGGGGCATCCTCAAATGGAAGGTGGAAGAGCACAAGGTCTCTAACATCCACCAGCTCCGTGATGTCGTCATGGAGGAGTGGAAGAGGACTCCAGTGGCAACCTGTGAAGCTCTGGTGAACTCCATGCCCAAGAGGGTTAAGGCAATGCTGGAAAATAATGGTGGCCACACAAAATATTGACACTGTGGGCCCAATTTGGGCATTTTCACTTAGGGGTGTACTCACTTTTGTTGCCAGTGGTTTAGACATTAATGGCTGTTTGTTAAGTTATTTTGAGGGGACAGCAAATTTACACTGTTATACAAGCTGTACACTCACTACTTTACATTGTAGCAAAGTGTCACTTCTTCAGTGTGGTCACATGAAAAGATATAATAAAATATTTACAAAAATGTGAGGGTTGTACTCACTTTTGTGAGATACTGTATGCTGTATCCAGCTTGCACGACTTTATGTGCAATACTCTGTAAGTGTTCCTTTTACTTTTCTGGGCTTAATAAACTTCATGACAGAGAGCACTAGATCCGTTTGCCTTCTCTCTTTACATATGGTACTTTGGGGATGATGTATGGTCTGCAGTGACCGGAAGGAATCCCTGGGTGTATTTACAAGGAGATTAGCATTGCAAGTTTGCATCGGCTGGGGATCAATGCGCTTTTTTCTCCTAAGTGAGCGGTTAATCAAACCAGTAGAGGATAGCACTTAGCACTTTCAATTTTCTTTGCACTAATCGGGGAGCCTTCTTACTGGATCTATTTATATAATTTTGATGCTCTTCTGATTAACTTTTTGCTGCTACTTTATTATTGCACTGATGAATGCTTTTTTGCACTAGCACTTTATATATGAATTTTATGTGAACCTTTTTTGCACTTTATTTGTGATTCATGATATGGACTTAATTATGCACTAATGTTCTAGATTGTTAAATGTTTACCACACAAGTGGATTTGTTTTGCATCAGTACTTTTATTTTTTATTAATTGTGCACTATTTATGATCTTTATTTATGAGCACTGCACTGTATATCTAATTAATGTCAATAGGAGTGAGGTGAAAGCACTTTGTTTTTTGTCAGCTGCTGCTACTCTTTCAATTTTTTTTTTTTTGGTGTTCTGATAATATTTGCGCGGATTGCCTTTTTTCACCCATTTTTTTACATTTTTGTTTATCAATTATTTTATTGTATTTTACAGCTTTTTTAGGCGCCCAGTTGGGGGGCTTTAGTGAAATGTCAGGGGTCTAAACATCACTATTGAGACAGAGAAAGGAACTGAACACAGAGATATGATTGGTACCGATCAGCTGAATGTGACCAGGAAGGAGAGGAGGAGAAGCCAACTTTCAGCTGCTGCAGGAGGAAAATACAGATTGGTTACAGTAAATGCAGCCCCTACAGCCCTTTCTGTCCAGATTCCTGGGGTCATCAAGGAAGGATCATGGTCTACCCATCACCTGCCCACGATCAACGGGTAGATAGCGATTGATGGGTTGCTGACCCTCAGATTAGGTGTGCCCAGGCACAACTGGCACACTCTGTGCTCATGCTTATGGTGGCCGTTTACCACTGTTGAATAGTAAAAGGGGAAAGTGGGGAATGTGGGACTTTAAATGAAGCCATGACATACGGTCATGAGCTTCCATCCCTATTGCTTAGCAAACAGAACAAAACAAAGATTGGGACTTTAAATGTTGAATAGTAGGAAAAGCAGAGAGATAAGTGATTAACAGATAGAAGAGGTGGCAGCAGCAGCAGTGTACAGTACATTTAAAGGAAGCCAGGGATAGCACTGAAAAGCAAATAAAGGGTAAGTAACTAATAGTAGCACCAGCAAGTCCAAATGAATAGAAACTGGACACTGAATTGAAGGTTCCTATTAAATAAGCAAAGTGTTTGTAGGCCTGGAATCAGAGGCGTAACTAGAACCTTCAGGGCCCTGGTGCAAGAAATCATGAAGGGCCCCCCTGACTCCTGGCCAGGGCCCTTCCCTCTTCCCACTGTCCCTGGGGCCCTTTACTCCCATTGCGGGTCCCTTTATTGCTGTCCCCTCAAAATAACTCAACCCACAGCCATTAATGTCTAAACCGCTGGCAACAAAAGTGAGTACACCCCTAAGTGAAAATTGGGCCCAATTAGCCTTTTTCCCTCCCCGATGTCATGTGACTTGTTAGTGTTACAAGGTCTCAGGTGTGAATCGGGAGCAGGTGTGTTAAATTTGGTGTCATCACTCTCACTCTCTCATACTGGCCACTGGAAGTTCAACATGGCACCTCATGGCAAAGAACTCTCTGAGGATCTGAAAAAAAGAATTGTTCCTCTACATAAAGATGACCTTTAATCCTAGTTACTCAATATCTGAGAAGGTGTCTTTCAGTCCAGATATTTGAAGATTAGCTTAAAAAGACCTTACCTGCCCAATAAACAATATATGTGTATGGGCACTTTTATAATTAAGGGTGAGAAATTCATTCAGTAAAGTAAAACTGTCAATCTTCTGTGGAATTAATTAACTCATTTTGGTTTCCTTCTCTATATTATGAAGAAAATCCCCGGTGGGGGCCTCTCTGGCCAATCCACTGTTTATACAACAAGTCTTTTCAGTGTGAAGTCTTCAAAAGTTCAATCTTTGTGTCCGGGTATGGTGTAAGAAGAAAGCTTTCAGGTTGTGGTGGAAGAGACAGACATCACATCATACAGTTGACTTCAGCTTGTGTCCTTGCAGCAAGATATATTTATTTGTGTCGCTTTGCATTAATGTAGTGCTGAAGCCTTTGCATCTTTAGAGCTATATATGTCAGTTGAGCCACAGAAGAAAAGTGCTGAAACAATTACATTTTGGTGTGATTACAAGCACAGATGCTGCGGGTCACTCTGCACTGCTTCCCTAAACTGCCGGTCAGGGAGTCTCCAATTAAAACGTAATGTCCAATTAAACATTGTACACATGCCCCATGATGCACATGTGTATGCATAGGTGTGCACTGACTATTGCATTAGGATATATAGATATTGTGACAGCCGGCAGGTAAAATCACCTGGGTGCGTTCAAGATGGCAGATACATTTGCCCCAGGTTCATACTTTATGCGGATGGCTACCACTAGGGGGAGTGCTGGGAGTCTTGTAGAAGTAATGAGCCCAGCTGAGTGGAGCTGGCTCATTAAGGCCTCTACAAGAGCTCCCAGCAGGCTTGGTGGATGCTCCATCCTGGAACCAGTTTCTGTGACCATAGACTGGGGAGCGTAACACACATCCTGTACACGGTAAGGTCTGTGTGGCTGAGTATCCTGCAGTAAGAGGTAGGAGCTAGGTACAACAGCAGGCTGTACCCAGCTGACAGACAGGGAAACCTATTGTGCAGTCAGTGGCCAAGTGGCCTAGGATTTATTTTGTTGTTTGTTTTGCTGTTTTTCACATTGTAACTAGTGAGAATAAACAACCTTTTTGTTTTCACCTGAAACTGCTGTCTCTAAATTGTGTAGTGAACCCTTCCAGGGGGTCACACACACCCGCTGCCGAGCTAACCCCCTTACAATATATATATACAGGGTGGGCCATTTATATGGATTCACCTTAATAAAATGGGAATGGTTGGTGATATTAACTTCCTGTTTGTGGCACATTAGTATATGTGAGGGGGGAAACTTTTCAAGATGGGTGATGACCATGGCGGCCATTTTGAAGTCGGCCATTTTATATCCAATTTTTGTTTTTTCAATAGGAAGAGGGTCATGTGACACATCAAACCTATTGGGAATTTCACAAGAAAAACAATGGTGTGCTTGGTTTTAACGTAACTTTATTCTTTCATGAGTTATTTACAAGTTTCTGACCACTTATAAAATGTGTTCAATGTGCTGCCCATTGTGTTGGATTGTCAATGCAACATGTTTACATCGGCGGTTCCCTGTTCTGGCTCTGTACAAGGCGATCGCGGGTCGCCGACAGACAACGAGTCCACCCAACCTGCGGCTCCGCTCAAGGAGCGTGTGGTGGGCACGAGCGCGCGCTGACGTCGGCGCGCTCGCCGCTTATAGTCGGCGATAATAGTCGCAACGCAGTCCATAACCGGTTAAAGGGTGCTTTGAGATGGTCTATAATTTTAAAGGGTCCCTTCACTGAAAAAAGGTTGAGAAACACTGAGCTATAATGCTATTAAAAATGTAGGCATTATTATCACTTTAACGATTCCCCTAAGTGTAGCAATTCTGGTCTTTTTATTTTAGTAGCTTACTTCACAGCTTTATCTGAATATTCTGATCAGTAAATCATTACCAATCCTGAACAGAACATTCACTGCTGTTCCTATATTAAATACATGGGGAGCAGCTTGTTCTCAAGTGTGTGAGGCCTGATAAGGTCAAGGTTGCCAGCTTCTGTTTGGCACATTTACTTTCCTTTCAACTTAAAGCAAAGATCATTAAAATCCATGTCATGCTCAAATACGCGTGGAGGCTCCTGATGTTCCTGAAATACAATGGCTTTCAGTGGTGTAGTGAAACAACAATAGAGGTGGAAAGCCAGGCCTATGGAGCCTAGGACCTAAATCTATCTTTGGCTGAGGAGTATTTTTCTGAAACAGTGGAAAAATAGTCGATATCCAAATGTGAGATAAGGACTACAAACCCTAAAGGTAACCATAGACATGAGGTGACATGCTGTTGTCTATTTCCTATTTTGGCTGGATTTGGCTACTATCTAATGCCTGATCATATACACCGCAAGGCCTCCAACAACGTGCCTCCTTGGCAATCCTCCTGTACCCGTGTGATGTCCTCTCCAGCTGCCCACTGTACTCTGGAATGCTAGAATCTACCGGCTGTGTACTGCTAGGAACCCGCTGTGAGCCGGCTTGACCCACTACTACAGGGAGAGGAGAAGCTGTATTATTAGTGCCTGCTTTTTCCCTACTTTTGTGAGTAGTCTGTACTTTGTAGCCCTAATAAATCAGTCCTGGTTTACTGCACTTAGAAGGGCGCTTGTGTTTTCTTCCATTTACAATGGTGTCCAATGTTTTCCAACATGTAAAGGAATTATCCTCAAATAAAACTAAGTTAAGGTAGCCATAGATAAATCAAAATTTGGATGGTTCAGCAGGGACTGGCCAAATTTTGATCCATGTGTGGCCACTGCTGCTCAACAGCAGAGCAACTTCTGTTAAATGGACCAGTTGGAAAAAAAGCCAATGGCTGCAGCACTGATCTTTGTATTCTGACAGCAGAGGAGTTGTTCCCCCCCCATCCATCGCAGCGCAGCAGGGAAAGTTTTCCAATCCACCTCAACTGTTGGTATGAAAAAAAAATGGAGCCATGTCACCAGGCAGACCTGTAATCTCAGGGAATGGATCAATATCGGAGAATGTGAATCAGTTAATTGACAGACATTTGAGATCTCACGTGTGGCCAATTATGATTGCCTTTTGTGGTTTTAAAATTTGTATTTTATCAAGTTCAATATTAAAGATGATATTTTAATGAAATATGTTTTTCTCAGTTGGTTTGGTTGCCCTTAAAGTCCCATACGATGTTGATTAATTTGTTTGATTTATGGCTAGCTTTACCAACTTTGCATTTATAATGAGTAATAGACAGGCTGAAATGTCTACTGTTCCAGGTTCTCAAATCTGGAGAAACACCAATTTATTAAACTGTGACTTTTTTTGGATTTGGATAGAGTGGATAGGGTCTAGAAGTACTATTAGGTTTTTTTTTGCTAAACAAAAATCCATTCCTTACCATAACTTTAAATGCCTTCAGGTGAATGCACAGCTAGCAGTAGTGTTGTTTAATCCAAGAAACGCAAATGACTAGCACATGAAGAGGTAAAGACCTCAAATCTTTAAGGTCTAAATTACAAAAACAGCATATGTAGGGTTTTTACCTTGAGAAAGGAGGCCATCGTTTTTTCAAAATGTTGGGGATTTTCATGTATTCTGTGTCCTAAATATGCTGTCTTTGTAAATAAAACCCCAGTACAAATTTGAAATCTTTACCTCTTGATCTGCTGGTCATTTTGGTTTCCATTGTTTTTTCTCTCTGTGTCCATTTAGTGAGATCCACTCTCTCTAACTGTAGTGATCACTATTTCCCATGAGGAATTGACATCTATACATAAAATATTTTCAGGAACTGATTATTATGAAGTGGCCAGTGTAGTGTTCTCTTACGTTGATGGTCTGTGCATTGCCCTTTTACATTGATGGTCAGTGTAGTGCCAATTTATATTGTTGGTTAGTGGAGAAGTGCCCCTTATATTTATGGTCATTGTAGAGCCACCTTATATTGGTAGTCAATGTGGTGCCCTCTTACATTGTAGTCAGGTGGAAGAATGTTTTGTTCCTCTGATGGTCAATGGGAAGACTACCAATGCCAATATGGTGAGTATATAACCCAGCCTTTCTCAATCTTTTTAACACACAGAGGAATCCTTAAAATAAACGTTAAAACTTTCCAATCTAAGGGAACCCCTGCTAATAATTACAATATCTACAACTCATGCTAAATTAGCATGAAAGTTAGTGGGCAGAATGCTCCTTACATTGGTGGTCAGTGGGAAGAACGCCCCTTATATTGGTGGTCAATGGAAAGAATGCTCCTTACATTGGTGATTGGTGGGAAAAATGCGCCATTATTTTGGTGGTCAGTGGAAAAAATGCTACTGACAGTGGTGATCGGTGGGAAGAATGCTCCATTATTTTGGTGGTCATTTGGAAGAATGCCTGTTACACTGGTGGTCAGTGAGATAAATGCTTGATTACTTTGGTGGTCATTGGAAAGAATGCTCAATTCTTTTAACCATCAGTCTAAAGAATGCTCTGCTACATTCATGGTGAGTGGGAAAATGTTCCTTACAAACAGCTAAAAATATAATTGGTGTCAGTGGTTCCTTATCTTATAGAAGAGGATCCACTAGTCCAATGCCACTGACTCTGTCGAATGGCATTTGTCCTGGTGCTATCCAGGCACCATCAGGTGGGAGTTCAGTCTACCATTGCTTTCTGGCCTAGGCCTTCCTACATGTGACTAACACTAAAGGGAACCTAGAACAACATCTCTCCTTAAAAATAGGTGAATTTCAGCCCCTCCATTGCACTTTATAATTACATAACTTTATGTTAACATTCTAGCATAGGTCCACTTTAATACCCTTTATTCATTTTCAATGATCACTCAGCACTCAAGCACAAAACAATATTTGTCCACGTTCACCAATCAACTTTGGCACAATGAAGTCTCACGGGTGGGCGACCTATGATGTAATATAAGCAGATGTAATGTAAGCAATAGCTAAATCGACATGAGTAGATACATGTAAACAAATAAAGATAAAACACAGCGTGCCATACAAAGCTACAATCTCTACAAATATAAACATCATTTTTACATAGATGAATGATATTTCTTGGCCGCCGATCAGAACACACAATGATACGCCCCAGTGCGAGATCCCCAGCCGGTCACTGGATGGAAAGAGATTGCATGAGAGCTGCAGATCACACCAGGGCATCTATTGTTTGCTTGCAATAATGTTTTTGCGAGGAAGAAAAAAGAAAAAAAAACCCATGGAAGTAGCTGAGGGGCTCTATGTGCTTTGTGTGCGGCAGGATGCCTCATTAATCACACATCAGATGATGGTCAGGAGAGACAAAACAGAGCTAGAGAGAGGGGAGAGACTGAGTATTGTTCTGGGGGCCACCGCTGTCAGGGAGGGAAGAAGGATTCGGCCTGTTATCTTTCTCATATCCTCCTGATCTATTTCAGAACAATCACTGATGCAGAGAAAACTTCAGGTTCTAAATATACATTTTCCTTTTTTCAGGCCCAGGTCTCAGATCTATTCCTCCCTCGCATTTCTTTTGTTCCTACGTCATCCAGTGTGTCTTCAGGCTGCTTTTTATGTTCCTCCCACTATTTTCCTTTCTGCGTCCCCAGTCCTTGATGTCACACCATACAAGCAACGTTGTACATGTCCTGACGCCATTACTTATTCACGCTTACGCGCTCTTGATTGTCCTTCCCTACTCCCAGTTCTCCGATCACCCATTTGCTTGCATCTCTCCGGTCACGTCCATCTTTATTAACATCCCCAATCTCTCTTCTTTGCTTGCGACCACCTTCATCTTTATTTCTTGCTCTGCCATCACTACCTTCTTTTCTTGCTAAAATGCTTCCTTGTCCAATTCCCATCATTGATTATTCGTTGATTGAAGTTGAACTCCAGGAACATACACAAACACCCTTAAATTCATTATGTACTCATATAAAAAATCCTAAAGTCATTTTTAGCTATTGGTTATAGAAGTACCTAAAATCTGTCTTATGCTACCATCTCAGGGTCTGCTGAACACTAGAACTAAGATGGAGAGAGGGAGAGCACAGTGTCAAACAGAGTTTTTAATTTAACATGTTACAGGGACTGGGCTTGGAGGATTGAAGATTGAAGAATAACCTGATCATTGTGGTGATGTTCTTTTAATGCTGGGGGTGAAAAGGTGAAGCCCCGCTCCTGGCTGTGCAGTATGGCAAGAATGTGGAAATCACAAAACTGGCCTAAGAGATCTACAAATATTTTGTCAGATAAAATGACTCATACGTACATACGGCGTGCGTAGCAAATTCCTTTGGGCCAGTGAGACAACCCATCATGGGTGATGGGTCAATAGGAATTTGTTGAAGTGAAGCTTAGCGGCAAACTCTGACAGTACCAAATGTTGGAGCTTTCAGCTGTCAGAATGGCACATTGTTTGGCTATGACATTGGAAGCTTTAGAGGCTGGCACAGGTATGTGTGGGCGCGCGGACCCACTAGCACTTTATAGCCGCTGGATTTTTTTCAAAGTCTATTTAAAGTGAGTCTGTAACAGCAAAAATATAAGAGCTACCACTACTAAATAATTTTTATAAGTGCAGGCTCAAACAGGAGCAGGTAGGAAGAGATCTTTTTTTTTGGGGGGGGGGATGAGAAGGGTATATGCAGTTCTTTAAGAAAGGTAAGAAAGCAGGATATGGTTAGTACACGTGACTACAACAGCCGGCGTACAACGGTTGTACAACAGAAGTTGGATGAGCAGACTAGAAAACTTTGGTTGTACAAGCGGTTGTACGACTGTTGTATCGTGTATACAGAGAAGTTGGTCCAACAAAGTTGTACGTGCAAAACATACATGCTCAGAAGTCAGGAACGCCCGGAAGTGCCCATTCTGGGAAACCTACGTTCCGAATTCACAAATCACATGCACCTGAACTTCCTTGTTATATGCTTGTAACACGTCACTGCGTTAGTCTTGGTCATACAATCGTTTAGTGCATGTCAGTGCGCGAGACAGCCAACATACGATTTTGGACGTCCGGTTGTATGACCATTGCACCTGTGTGTACGGGGCTTAAGTCTCATCTTCATCCTCATCTCTCTTCATTCACATGTTCCCCCAAGCCAGTGTTTCTCAACTTCAGTCCTCAAGGCGCCGCCAAAGGTCACGTTTTCAGGATTTCCCTCAGTTAAAGCGGAGTTCCACTCGTTTTTCTAGTTTATTAAAAGTCAGCAGCTACAAAAAGTGTAGCTGCTGACTTTTAATAAACACTAACTTACCTGTCTCCCGGTCCAGCGATGGCTGCGCCCGAAGCCTCGCTCGTTTCCCCCCTCCTCCCTGCGGCGCCGGCATTGCAGGTGTGGGCACCACATACTGCGCATGCGCGAGCCACGCTGCGCGTTGCCAGTGGCCAGGCAATCTTCTGGGACCTGTGACGTATCCCAGAAGATTGCCAGGAGGGAGGGGCCGCCTAGGAGGAGAGGAGGAGTCGCCTAGGCGGCCCAGAAGAAGAAAGAGGAAGAGGGACAGGAAGATAGGGTATCCACTCCCCCCCCCCAAAAAAAAAATGACATGCCAAATGTGGCATGTAAGGGGGCGAGGAATGCTTCAAGCGGAAGTTCCATTTTTGGGTGGAACTCCGCTTTAAGCTGATCAAATCACCTGCGCAAAATAATGGCGAGCCTGAAAACATGACCTGTTGGGGCGCTTTGAGGACTGGAGTTAAGAAACACTGCCCTAAGCCATGCATTATCCTTTTGTCTCATCCTCAAAACATAGAACAATACAATATCGTAAAGGAAAGTTATCCAGATGGCTGTTACCTGGTAAAGCCAAGTGTCCCAACCAAAGCTGAAGGCTACCACTTCCATAAGCAGTGCTAGTTCCAAGGTAGATTACTTGTTTTCAGTAATAACCACACAGACCTGCCTTCCTTGGAACTAGGACTGGTTCTGGGAATCAGGCAGCCTCCAGCAATGGATGAAAGCCATGGATAATGCAAATGACAGTTGTCTTGACAGGTTCTCCTGCCTTGTGCCACACCAGCCTGTTCTTTATCATTAGTGACATCATCCATCTACTCTTCTCTGATCTTTTTTAATACTATAACATCACAGAGAATGCAACAAACTGCTACTAATGAGCCACATAACCACAAACAAGAAAGGCATTACAGAGTAACTGCATATAAATTTACGTCTTTTATCTAAGTAAAGGCTGCTTTTGACCTAAACCAGTTGAGAAAACAACAGTTGGCATTGGAAGTCAATCAATATCCCTGTAAATATCTATGATCACTTATGCAATACAAGATACCATCAAGGTTGTAAAATTGGTTGGATCAGGTGACAGTGTGGGGTTGATTTACTAGAAATGGACAGCGCAAAATCTGGTGCAACTGTGCATGGTAGCCTATGGGGTTGATTTACTACAGGTGGAGAGTGCAAAAACTGGTGCAGCTGTGCATGCTAGCCAATAAACTTCTAACCTCAGTTTGTTCAATCAAGCTTTGACAATAAAACCTTGAAGCTGATTGGTTTCTGTGTAGAGCTGCACCAAATTTTGCACTTTCAAGCTTTAGTAAATCAACCCCTATGAGCTTTTAACTTCAGCGTGTTCAAGTAAGCTTTGACAAAAAAACTGGAAGCTGATTGGTTTCTGTGCAGAGCTGCACCAGATTTTGCACTTTCCAAATTCAGGAAATCAACCTGTCTATGAAGTACCTAAAAAATTCTGCCAGTTGAAGCTTCTCGGGGGATCTGAATTGTTATTATTTACCCATGATATGATGGCACCAGTCGCCAACTCTACCCTTAAATGCATAGGCTAAATATGAATGCTTGTCCAAGCCAACAATTTTTGCTCCGGATGCTGCCAACAGATTGAGGTTTCTGCGGCATATCAGAGTGCACCCACACTATAGCATCTATAAGGAACTAAGGCCAGAATTAATCTCTTCATAGACCTCAGAAGGCAGTTAATCTTACAAGCACAATACAATTAAGTACTGTCCATGATACTTTTTTTTTATTTGCACTAACATACAATTTTTTAGGACACAATCAGACTAAAGATCAAGTAAGCGCTTAGGGTTCTGTAGGTCACTGTAATCTTATAAGTTCACCCAGACAATCTTACAATACTTTAAGTGGGGAAAGACGAGCAGAACATATCATAATCCAGGAACCAGTTTATAAAAGGGGATAAATTAAAATATAGTAAATTAATCAATCACCAATAGTGTGTGTGTCTGTGTGTGTCTGTGTCAATATCATTGAAAAGAACTTTCAACTCATATCTATGGGTACAGTTAGCTTTAGTGAGATTGCAGTCCAATAGACATCCTGAGCATCTTCCAACCCAAGCAAATAAAAAGCGTATCACCACTTTTGTCAAGAAAAAAACATTCCCCTCTGAGTGATCTATGTACATTGCAAGGAAGTTGTGGATTCCTATCTTTTTATATTCTGAAGAAATACGTCCATGTGCAGAGTGAATCTGTATGGGAGCGGTTTTATAATTATCAATCAGCTGCTGCACTTGCAGGGCTCCAACAAGGAAAGTGACAGGGTCTGCATCCCTTTAGGCCTGATTTCCCTTGAGAGTATTGCAGCAAAAATTACATTTTTGTTGCAGGGGAAGCTTAAAATCTGATATATAACTTCAGATTCATTCAAAATTCAGATTCAGAATCAGTGGCAGCTAGTGCTGGAGGATTTTGGGGGGTTGCGGGCGGGCCCCTCCAGGTCTGCACTCACCCTACGGGCAGAGCCCTCTCCAGTGGTCACGTCCCCTCTGGTGCAGCTTCTGTGTTGACCCGGTCTCTTTCCGGGTTTTGGGTCTTTGGCCTCCTGTCCTGATTGGCCGGGGCAAGAAGCTGGAAGCCAAGTGTTCATTTGCTGGTATCGCAGGGTAGGAGGGTAGAGGGCCCCTGAGGACATCATGAAACAGACCCATTGGGGCCTCGGGCTCTGGTCACATGCTTGTGAGGGGGTGATGGACTTGGTAGAGACCTGTTGGTCTGGCGCCCCGCACAGTGCAAGGCCAGACTCATGATGTTTGATTGTGCAGGCTAGGGGGGCAGATTGTGCTGGCTGGTTGAGCGGTGCCCCTGCGCCCCTTGTGGACCAGGTGCCACTGTTCAGAATACTTTATTAATCCCAAAGGGAAATTATTAGTGCAGACTTCTGGGAAAATCAAGAGGCCAATCACACAAGCATTAAATGACATAGCTTGGGGGCGTTCTGCCTAACATCTGTGTACAGAACGCCTCCAGGTTGCCATATTGCATTGCATTTTACAGAAAATGACAGTGCTGCAGATTGAAAGGAAATGTCATTTTTAATAACATTCAATTACAACTGTACATGCTATATATTTTTTTATTTGCTACATTTTTTTTCCATGAAAGTAAAGTTACCCTTTAACCACTTGCAGACCGTGTAGAGCAGGGGTGTCAAACTCCATTTCATCGAGGGCCGCATTAACCGTATGGTTGCCCTAAAAGGGCCGGTTGTATCTTGGGTGCGATACGTAAAAAGTGCTGGGTTCAAGAGTACGTTATGTACAGAGTGCAGAACTGAGGTTTATGCTATGTACAGAGTGCAGGGTTCAGGAGTGAGTTGCATACGAAGTTCAGTGGTGTGCAGTGTACAGAATGCAGGGTATAGGAGTGCGCTATGGACAATGTGCAACACCAACCCCATCACTGAAGCATCCTTGCTTCTCTCTTCTACCTTGCCTGGCTCTACTACCTCCCTTTGTAGGCGGCTTTGTCTCACCTTGCAGGGAGCGGAAGCAGAGGGTGAAAGTTGAAGGTGGCAAAATGGAGTTCTGCCACATTCCGGCTGCAAAACTGGGTGCGAGGGCCACATGACAAGGCCTGGAGGGCCGCATTCGGCCCGCGGGCCTTGTGTTTGACATATGTGGTGTAGAGACTATAAGCGGTGGCAGTGTGGCTCTGTCCCGAAAATCGCCGCTTATAGTCGTCACTCACGGGCATGATGGCTAGGGGGCGAACGCGTGCCAGCAGGGGCACGCGCTTGTACCAGCCGCATGTTCCCTGAGCAGGGCCGTGAGTGGGCGGACTCGATGTCCACCGGTGAACCGCTATGGCCTGTGACAGAGCCAGAACGGGGAACCACCAATGTAAACACAGCGGTTCCCCGTTCTGTCAGGCGGCATGTCAGAGATCTACTGATCCCTGTATTCGGGATCAGCTAGATCTCTGGTGCCCCTGCCACCCCAGCCCCCATAAAGTTAGAACACACAGAGAGCACAGTTAACCCCTTCACTGCCCCCTGCAGGTTAACCCCTTCCCTGCCAATGACATTTATACAGTAATCAGTGGATATTTAAATTTCTGATCGCTGTATAAATGTCATTGGTCTGGTCCAAAAAAAGTGTCAAAAATGTCCGACATGTCTGTCCCAATATCACAGTCCCGATAAAAATCACAGATCGCCACCATTACTAGTAAAAGAAAAAAACGACAGAAATGAAAAATGTAAACGCGGCAACTTTTGTGCATACCAATCAATAAACGCCGATTGCAAATTTTTTTACCAAAAATATGAGGAAGAATATAAATCGGCCAAAACCGATGAATAAATTAGTTTTTTTATATTTTATTTTGGATATGTATTTTAGCAAAATTATTGCTCTTTTATGTTTATAGCGGTGATCAAAAATGATGCATAGGTAATCAAATACCACCAAAAGAAAGCTCTATTTGTGGGAAAAAAAGGACATACATTTAATTTGGGTACAACGTCGTACGACCGCGCAATTGTCACTGAAAGCGGCACAGTACCGAATCACAAAAAGTGCTCTGGTCCTAATGTGGGAAATCCTTCCGGGGCTGTAAGTGTAAGCATACACAGTTAGACATGTGTATTGCAGTACATGTTGTAATGGTCATCTTCATACACTGACACACTTTGGTGTATCAAAGAGGATATGTTCAAGCCCAGTGTGAACCGTGGACTAGGGATCAGATGCAGTGGTTATGCTGTGAGCATGTGATGGGAGGCATTTAGGTGGGGGCAATCACAGATGACCAATGATGGAGCTGAATGACATTCATGAAAGTTCATTAAAAACATAAAAAATCATAAAAATCATAAAATTGTCTATGCACAAAGATCCTGGGTGCTCTTGTGGGTGACTGTCCTGCCAAGGGCTGCAAATGTGGGAAGCAAACCAAACTTCTGTGTGAAAGGAAACAAGAAAAAAACAAATGCGCCTCTAAGAGTAACAGTAAAAACCAGGATTTTATTAAATAACAAGTGACTACTCACAGAAGTAGTAGGGTGCTGCGCTTTGCAGTGTCAGCCACTGCTGGCTTCTTTGCTGGAGTCCTGTGGTGGTCCTGCTGGGCTGGGGTGGTGGGGAGTGCGGGTTCAGCTGTACTGGTGGAGGAGGGTCCTTCGGTGAGTCCCGGGGAGACCTTCTCTAGGAGACAGTGGTCCGCAGCAATCCGACCGGTGCCAGTGCGTGCAGGAGAGGTGACCACAGCAACGGCG
>BLSH010380339.1:1223715-1237115 GCA_018402905.1 Glandirana rugosa
GGACCCAGCTAGCGATACTCGTCGTTGAGATGAAAACACCGATGTTTCAAAAAAAAAAAAAAAAAAAAAAAGTGGGCCAAAAGGTCATTAAATATAGAGGGTTCAGACTATTTCTGGTATGTATTTGATGGTATAAGTGTGGGCAAAGATTACAAACAGCAAACTGGTCTTTAGGAAAAAAATATGTAAATATGAAACTAGTTGGAAACAGTTCATTCATTTAAGAAGCGTCTCTTTGTGTGCTTTTTTTTAGACTACACACTTTGAAAAAATAAAAGGAAATAAAACAAACAGGAAGCACACAAAGGTAGACAAAAACAGAAAAAAGGGACTGAAAGCAGAACAGGTAGGCAGACAAAACATATGGGGGCTTTTTACTAATACTCAGAATACAAAACAAGAACAAAAGTAGAGTTGCTGCTCATAGCGATCGACCCAGGTTCATCCTTTTTCTTTGAAAAAATAAAGATCTGATTGGCTACTATAGAAGACTACATGTCTGCTGTTCTTCCCAAAATTTTGTACAAACAGGCCCCCATAAGCACAGAAATAATTAAGAGAGATGCATAAAAAATGGTCCCGGGAGAGAAATGGAAACCATATGCGTGTGCTCTGTGTGCAGGGTCACTCCCCAACAGGGAAAAGACAGTAGTAAAAAAATATTATACGTAGGTTTTAATGCTTCGCCAATTAAATTGTTGGTAAGTTTTGGATAGAGTGCCAAGGGAATAGAACCCCTGTCAATTATAATTGCTGTCTGTGCCCCGTTAGGGAGATTAACCCTCTCTATTTGTCCTGTTTACTATTATCATCAAAAGAGAAACTAAAAATAAATCTTAAATTTTGGGTTGAAATCAGAATCTTAATAGAGGGGAAATCTAATGGGGACATTAGTTCTGGTGACCCTGGTAGCATGCCAGGATTCCTTTACTTTGGAGGCATTTCCTCTCACTTTCTGTTCTGGCTATGGGACAGGAAGTGAAAGGCAATCTCCCCAATGGGGCACAGATGTACAGACAAGGATTATAACCTCCCTTACTTTATCCAAAATTTTAAAAAAGTTTTGCCTTTAGTTACACTTCAAATATTTGACGGTATAAACATCAACTGCCCCAGCCGATAACTGTCCTTAACAGCAAGGAGCACATGGAAGCACGACGCATGTCAAACAACGAAGAAAGCAAAAAGGATTCAAAGAGAGTCTCCCCCAAAAAATGAGCAGGACTTTAAGGTCACAACATAGGCAAAAAAGATTAAAATTGTATATCTTTATTTACAAATAAGTAAAAACTGGACATAAATAACATGTGAAAACATAGACAAGGAAACACCCTACTAACAAAGCAAGATAAAGCACCACCCGTATACCCAAGCCTGGAGGTAGAGTCCTTCACAAGAGATAAGTATAAATGTTTGGGATAAGTTCCCTTTTATATCAGGTATAAAGGACTTTGTATCCTCCACACTGGTCTGTCGATGCGTTTCGCTTCCAAGACCTTCTTCAGGACAATAACGGGGGTGGGTGCTGTTTGGCCCTTGCATTCAGGGGACAGAGAAACATCTATTGTATGCAACAGTGTATACAGCACAATAAGTAGAGTCGAGCCTAGGACTGGCCATGTGTGATCGGAGAAGGTTGACTATAGATTAACTAAAGAATATATGCATGTATATATGCACATGTGCATCTACAAGATTCTGGGAAAGATGTACCCAAAGAGATGTAAACTGTGCTGCTTATATTGGCTGGGGCCAGCGGGTTATAGATTCACTTGTAGGTTCAGTAACAAAAAATTGGAATAATAAAGCCCAGCCATAACCAATGCTCATCACAATGGTGGCTCTGGGGAGCAAAGTAGCCCACCTATTCTGCACAGACACAATGGGAGCTGGAAGGGCAATATGGGAATCCTGGATGATGTTCCAGGACAAAAGCATACAGAACTGTCAGTAAGGACAGCGTGGGCGTACCCGCCGGCTGCACGCTGTCCCTACGGACAGTTCTGTACGCTTTTCTCCGATTACACGTGGCCAGTCCTAGGCTTGACTCTACTTACTGTGCTGTACACACTGTTGCATAAAATAGATGTTTCTCTGTCCCCTGAACGCAAGGGCCAAACAGCACCCACCCCCGTTATTGTCCTGAGGAAGCTCTTGGAAGCGAAACGCGTCGACAGACCAGCGTGGAGGATACAAAGTCCTTTATACCTAATATACAAGAGAACTTATCCCAAACATTTATACTTACTTCTTGTGAAGGACTCTACCTCCGGGCTTGGGTATACGGGTGGTGCTTTATCTTGTATGTTAGTAGGGTGTTGTCTTGTCTATGTTTTCACATGTTATTTATGTCCAGTTTTTACTTATTTGTAAATAAAGATATACAGTTTTAATCTTTTTTGCCTATGTTGTGCCCTTAAAGTCCTGCTTACTTTTAGGGGGAGACTCTCCTTCAATCCTTTTTGTATCAATTTGGATGGTGGCATGGTGGGGGTCCCCCTTTTCCTAACAACAAAGAAAGATTCCCAGCTTAACTTACCAGCCAGCCTGATACAAACCAAATTGTATAGTTCATGTTAAAAACAGGGGTTAGTTTGCACTAGTGATGCACTGAAATTCCTCCGCCAAAAATTGTAGGCCACAAATAGAGTTTTCAGCACTGTCGATTGCTGCCGAAAATGCTGTGATTTTACCATGCTTATGATGTGTTTACCATAAGTCATGTGACTCAAAAAATGCAACACGGGTGCATTTTTGATGAGTTTTCAATGCATTTCAATATGGAAGTGCATTTTTGGTGCGTTTTTTTAACTGACCAAATATGCACCAAAACTGCAGCAAGCAGGATTTGTCAAAAAGGCGCAACTTCAAAAAGTGCGGATAATGGCGACAATAAATTCATTTAAATTCATGATATTAATTTAACAGCTGATCATACAATTATTTATCAAAATATATATATATATTTTTTTTTTTTAAATGTCAATTTTGGTTTCAGTTTCAGACAAGTACATCCTGAATTTCTGGTTTCGGCACCAGGATTTTGATTTCGGTGCACCACTAGTTTGCACACATTTGCAAATACATGTGTAAGCTGCAGAGGCCACATTACGGCACCTCGGTATTATCTGCGGTCCTAACTATAATTTGGCAGATACTTCTCTTCCTCATTTTTCCATTCTTAATTAAACTGGTTATGAAGGTTTTCGGACATATCAATGTCTGCCAGGGGCGTAACGATAGGGGTTGCAATTGCAACCGGGCCCCATGGTCCAGGGGGCCCATGTGCCTCCCTTGTACACCTGAATAGGAGGGATGGCGGGGGTGGCATTTAGAGGACCCAATCTCCTCCATTTTCCTCTATCCAGTTTACTTGTCTTCTGCTGTTCCCAGGGCCCCTGTGTGCTTCCCTGGTCCCCCTGGGGCCTGCTGCAGAACTTGTGAAAGGGCCCCAATGCAGTCCCGTAATAAAGGGACCCATGATAGGAGTAAAGGGCCCCGGGATCAGTGGGAAGAGGGAAGGGCCCTGGCCAGGGGTCAGGGGGCCCTTCATAATTTCTTGCACCGGGGCCCTGAAGGTTCTAGTTACGCCTCTGATGTCTGCATATGAGAAACAACAGAAATAGTGTGTTTGATGTGTTTATTCCTACTGAACATTTACTCTTTTTTCATGACTTTATACTAATTGAAAAAATTATTGAACAAGAAAAAAATATTTGGCTGTAGTTAGGCTGATGTCAGATGGGCAGGATTGATAAAAGGCTGGTTGTTAGTCCCTATGGAATCTCCCCCTCCCTAGCTTAGGCAGTGAGATGTTGCCCTCATTGCTAGAGATCAAGAGTCAGCCAGCGACAGAACGCATCTCACTGCATCTGGCTGCAGTGGGAACAATTTCATAGGGACATACTGCCAGCCTTTTTAGTGATCTGGCCACTGGCGATTTGTCGGTGGCTGGTGCTCAATATTTACTTACATATTCAAACAAACCTGCCCCCCTCACTTGCACTAAAGCCCCCCCCCATGGAAGACGGAAGGGATGGCGGCGATCTATGGCCTTACATTAGGAGGCCGATGACCAGGTGGTGCTGGATCCGGGGTATGGCTTCCCGAAGCTTAAAGAGGCTTTTGCTGCCCTCCACCTTCTGCTTCTCGCTCCAGCTTGCCGAGGGAAGAAACGGGGACATTGCTTTTCCTCCCAGCCGAACAGGAAGTTTGTCCTGAGAACCAATTGGCCGGGAGTCCTAAGACTCCCTGGCCAATCGGGTCTCAGGACCCTCTTCCTGATTGGCTGGGAGGAGAAGCAGAAAGACATTAGCGAACATTAATTCGCTAATGTGACACATCTGGGCGCCCACCCTTTTTTGAAGCCAAGTTGAGCCTCAGGCTCTAATCTTGTACTTCAAAAAGAAAAAAAAAACCCATTGAAATCCATGGGTCCGGCACCCTGCATGTAGATTAGGGGCCGGGTGCATGGATTAGGGGGCGGCGCCACTGATGGAGCGACTGCCACTGCTTTAGCTACAGAATTTCCTGTCTAACATCAGCCTGAGCCCTGGTTCACATATGTGCGATGCGGGAATCAACGCGATTGCAGAGCAGGTTCTCTCATTGCATCACTCCCGCAGGCAGTTCACGCTACCTTCTGCGAACCGCTGGCGGGTGGCATTACAAAGTTAATGACACCTCCAGCTTTGTTCACAGATCTCAGTGCGAACTGTGAACTGGCACATGAATCGGATCGCATGGGTGAGAACACCCATGCGATACGATTCTAGTGCAGGGAAAAAAGGTACATGTACCTTTTTTTTTGTGAATCGAATGCGAGTTCAGTATGGCTAAACTCGCACTGCTCAGAGATCAAATGTGATCGGCACCTGCAGTACGGGTGCGACTCACATGCGATCCCTGAAATAACCCTAGTCTGAACCCAGGCCTAAAGTGGATGTAAAAGCTGAAGGTTTTTTTAGCTTCATGCATTCTATGCATGAAGGTAAAAAAACATCATTGTGCAGCAGCCCCCTCAGCCCCTCCTAATACTTAACCTAAGTCTGATCTCGATCCAGCAATGTGCACAAGACCCAAAGCTCTCCTGGGTCTCTCTCTCCGGATTGACTGAGATGTAGCAGCAGGAGGCATTGGCTCCCGCTGCTGTCAAGCACAGCCAGTGAGGCGGGAACGGGAGCAGGGCTGAGCTGAGCTCTCTGTGTCTTATGGACGCAGAGAGCCTACTTGGGAATAAGCATGCATGAGTGCCCCCACGGCAAGCGGCTTGCTGTAGGGGCACTGGGCAAGGGGGAGGGTCCCAGGGTGCCCCAGAAGAGGAGAATCGGGGTTGCTCTGTGCAAAACCATTGCACAAAGCAGGTAAGTAGTACACGTTTGTTATTATTTTTAATAACATTTTTTCCCTTACAATCACTTTAAGCTGGCCATACATCCAGATATCAAATTCCTATAGCCTGAAGACTAAACAAAAAAAATATATAAGATTCCTCCGTCCCTGCTAAACAGTGTGGATGGACAAATCTTCAGTTGCAGCATTGGCTGTCAGAATATCCAAAAGGTGCCTGCATATGATTGGATGCAGGTTCTGGCTGACAATTCGCTCAGTGTATTGCCAGCTATAGGTCTTAACTCCAGCTAAAGCTTGCTTTTTTTTTGTTTAACATAGATATGAAAACAGTAAGGCTGGGTTCACACCGCAGAACAGAGCGGCTCACAGCAGGGGTCCGGTGCTTCCCTGTTCACAGCTTCAGGTCCGATTTCAGCCCAAATTTTTCGGACCTGAAACGGGCCAGAAGATGCACAGGACTCCTGTGCAATTCGCACCGGAGCCGCTCCAGAGATGTGTGCACCGGCTCCATAGAGCGCTGGTCACAATCTCTTGACATGCGAATTTGATGTGGGGAAACCCTCATCCAATTCACAATAGTGTGAACTCAGCCTAAGGCTGGGTTCACACTATCCGACAAAAAAACGGTCCTACTTTGATCCTACACTGCTGTGCGATTTACGGTCCTACATGGGGTCAAAGTCGGACCGTTTGTCTGTGAGCAGGGATCCGACTTTGATCCCGACAATGCCAGGCACTTTGTGCTCTGGGGATCTTGAAGGGGAACTCCACACCATATTTTTAAAGAAAAAACTAGCATGGGGTCCCCTCCAGGAGCATACCAGGCCCTTTGGTCTGGTACAGGTTTTAAGGGGAACCCCACACCGAAAAACCAGCGTGGGGTCCCCCCCAAAATCCATACCAGACCCTTATCCAAGCACGCAACCCGGCAGGCCAGGAAAGGGGGTGGGGACGAGCGAGCGGCCCCCTCCCTCCTGGACCATACCAGGCCGCGTGCCCTCAACATGGGGAGTATGGGTGCTTTGGGGCAGGGGGGGCTCTGCGCCCCCATCCCAAAGCACCTTGTCCCCATGTTGATGAGGACAAGGGCCTCTTCCCGACAACCCTGGCCGGTGGTTGTCGGGGTCTGCGGGCGGGGACCCAAAGGGCCTGGTATGCTCCTGGAGGGGGACCCCATGACAGTTTTTTTCTTTAAAAATATGGTGTGGATTTCCCCTTCATGATCCCCAGAGCACAAGTCGCATGCCAAAGTCGGATCAGTGAAGACACTGATACGACTTTGATCCGACTTCAATGCCTTTCAATGGGCTGAAGTAGGATCAAAGTCGGAGAAAAGTAGTACAGGAACCTTTTTCAAAGTCGCTCCAACTTTGAAAAACACATGTCGGAGTAGTTAAGACGGCTCTCATAGGGAATCATTGTTTTTGTGACGTAATGCGACTTGTGCTCCTCATGTCGGTCCGAGAATCGGACTAGTGTGAACCCAGCCTTAGTCTTATGTCAAGCTTTTATTGTATATGATTCAGCTGGAGAGAATTCATCCCACTTCCTGTCCCTTTCATACGGGCTGGCCGATCGGGTCTGCATGACATTTTTCCAGGCGTACCCTCCATTATCCTCTATGGAGTGGCGGATATAAATGGACAAGTGTCCGTTTACACCCGCCGACATCCAACCCAATCCAATCCTCTAAAAACAGGCGGATGGTGATCCATTCTCCATTAGTCTTATGGATCGGATCGGATGGCAGTCAGGTGTAAATGGACAGGCAGTCTGCTTACATATGACCACTAATAGAGGAGAGTGGGCGGTGTCCACTCTGCATACGTGGAGTAGACGTGGACCAGCCATCGGCCATGGGGATCAACGGACAGATTGTGTTGAGAGTGTGGGAGGGGCCTAAAGGAGGGAACAGCTGCCACTGGGACGGGAAGACACTTGTAGACATGTGCAGAGGGAAAACTTGTGTTTAGATTTGTTTTGTTTGGATTCATTATTTACATAAATTAGTTTAGTTAGATTTGTTTCATTTGTTTAATTCGTTTTCGGAATTTGTTTCGTTTAATTCGTTTTCAAATCGATTCGAAATGTTTTCGAATCAAGTTTGAATAGTTATCGAATTCAAATCATTTTCAAATTCGAATTGTTTTCGAATTTGAACAGTTTTAGAAAATAAGGGAATAGAATAGAAAAAAATTGAATACAATAGAAAAGATTATAACAGAAAATAAAAGAATATAATATAATAGAGTAAAACGGAACAAAAAAGGATAGAAGATAAAAACAGAATAGAAAGGAATAGAATAGAATAAAAAAAAGTATAGAATAAAATAATTATAACCATCTTCTGAAATTCGAATAGAATAGAAAATAATAGAATAGAACAGGAATAATATAACAATTTTCCAAAATTCAAATAGAATCAATTTGAATTTGAATAGAATAGAATACAGTAGAATAGAATAGAAAATAGCACAATAGCATAGAAAAAAACAGAATAGAATGAATATAGCCATCTTCCATTTCTAATCTATTCTTTTCTATTCTATTCAAATTCAAATTGATTCTATTTCAATTTTGGGAAATGGTTATATTCTTTCTTCTCAATTCTATTGTTTTTTTAATACTATTATTTTCTATTCTATTCTATTATTTTTTTTCTAGTCTATTCTTTTCTATTCCATTCTTTTCTTATGTATTCAAATGTATTCTATTTGAAATTTGAATTTCAGAAGAAGGTTATATTCTTTCTATGGTATTCTATTCTATTTGTTTCTATTATATTCTAGTCTATTCTGTTTTTATTTTCTATTCTATTTTCTTCTGTTTTACTCTATCATATTCTATTATTTTATTTTCTGTTATTTTTTTTGTTCTAGTCTATTATTTTTTTTCTATTCTATTCCTTTATTTTCTATTCTATTTTATTGTCTTTGGAAATTGGAAAACAACTCAAATTCGAAAACTTTTTGAATTCGAATTTGAAAAGTATTTGAAAACGATTCGAATTCGAATTTCGTCCGAATTTTTTTCGTTATTTCAGATTAGCTTAAATTCGGTACTATTGTAATTCAGAAATTCGGATACATCCGAATTTCCAGAAAACAAAAATTCGTCCGATAGTCCATATTGCCCAACAGGTGTTATAACCCAGCCTTTCTCAACCTTTTTACCCCTCAGGAACTGAGGAAATTAAAATAATTTTCAGGTGTTGGGGAAACATATATAAGGAGTCATTGGGAAAATGCCCCTAACATTGGTTAGTGGGAAAAATGTCCCCGTTACAGTGGTGGTCAGAATGCTACCCTTTCAGATAGCTAAAAAACCCATTGGGGTAATTTCACTGGCCCTGCCAAGTAGCAATGGCCCCATAACCCTATCATAGAGGAGGTCAATCAACCACAACTCAAGGAACTCCTAGCAACCTCTGGAGGAACCCTGGTTGAGAATGGCTGTTTTAACCACTTAAGGACCGGAAGGATTTCCAGGTTTAGGACCGGAGCCCTTTTTGCGATTCGGCGCTGCGTCGCTTTAACTGACAATTGCGCGGTCGTGCGACGTTGTACCCAAACAAAATTTGTGTCCTTTTTTTCCCACAAACAGAGCTTTCTTTTGGTGGTATTTGATCCCCTCTGCGTCATTTCTGATCGCCGCTATAAACAAAAGAAGAGCGACAATTTTGCAAAAAAAACCAAATTTCTTACTTTTTGCTAAAATACAAATCCAAAAAAAAAATATAAAAAAACATTTTTTTTCACCGTTTTTGGCCGATTTATATTCTTCATCATATTTGCGATAAAAAAAATCGCAATCGGCGTTTATTGATTGGTTTGCGCAAAAGTGGTCGCGTTTACGGATGATGAGAATTCATTTTTGGGGTTTTTTATTTTTTTTTATTTTTTACTAAAAATGGCGGCGATCTGCGATTTTTTGCGGTACTGCGATATTGGGGCGGACATGTCGGAACGTTTTGACACTTTTTTGGGACCATTGGCATTTATACAGCGATCAGTGCTATAAAAATGCACTGATTACTGTGTAAATGTCATTGGCAGTGAAGGGGTTAACCTGCAGGGGGCGCGCTAAGGGTTAACTATGTTCCCTGGGCGTGTTCTAACTGTATGGGGACTGCACTATCTGGGGAAGGGAAGTTATCACAGCCTTCACGTAAAGGAAGGCTGTGATCACAGCCCTTCCCCCTCACACAGAGCGGAGGTCCGTGTTTACTTACACGGACCTCCGCTCCTTCACTCCGGGGGGGGCATCGCGGGTGGCCGGCGGCAATCGAAGCCGCCGCACCCGCTCCCTGGCCCCCCCCGGACACAGTGAGCGCGCGGGCGCGCCTCCGGCGGCGCGCGCGCGCTCACTGTGTGCGATCTGGCGGCCGCCGTCGTATGACGGCGGTTTGCCTTACAGAGCCACTTTGCCGCCGTCAATCTCCGATCGGCGGTCGGCAAGTGGTTAACCGGTTCCCGACCGGATCGCGTACAAGTTGACAGCGTATCGCAGATCGCCGTTTATAAACAGCGTTCTGCGCATACGTAGCTAGGGGGTCAGCGTGCGCCGGCGACGATGCGCTTCGTGCCCGCCGCACGCTCCCTGATTGGGGTCGCGGGTCGGATGGACTCGGTGTCTGAAGGCAACCTGCGAATGCCTGCTGCAGAAGAAAAGCGGGGAACCGCTGATGTAAACTTGGCAGTTTTCCCGCTGTGTCAGGCGGCATGACAGATCTATTGATCCCTGTACTCGGGGTCATTTAGATCTCTTATGCCCCTGGCAGCCCAACCCCCACACAGTTAGAACACGCCTAGGGAACACAGTTAACCCCTAGATCGCCCCCCGCAGGTTAACCCGATCACTGCCAATGACATTTATACAGTAATCAGTGGTTATTTTTAGATCTGATTGCTGTATGTCAATGGTCCCAAAAAAGTGTAAAAAATGTCCGACTTGTCCGCCGCAATATCACAGTCCCGATAAAAATCGCAGATCACCGTCATTACTAGTAAAAAAAAAAAAAAAAGTAAAAACGCCATAAATGTATTCTCGTGGCTTGTAAACGCGGCAACTTTTGCGCAAACCAATCAGTAAATGCCAATTTTGATTTTTTTTTTACCACAGATATGTAGAAGTATAAATATTAGCCAAAACTGATCAATACATTTGTTTTTATATATTTTTTTGGACATGTACTATAGCAAAAAGTAAAAAATATTGTTTTTTTTTTCAAAATGGTTGCTCTTTTTTTGTTTATAGTGCACAAAATAAAAAACCGCAGAGGTGGTCAAATACCACCTAAAGAAAGCTCTATTTATGGAAAAAAAGGACGTCAATTTTGTTTGGGTACAACGCCGCACGACCGAGCAATTGTCAGTTAAAGCGACGCAGTGCCGAATCACAAAAAAAGTCCTCTGGTCATTAAGGGGGTAAATCCTTCTGGGGCTGAAGAGGTTAAATCCTTTCCTATTTTACTCTGAAAAAAGGTTTTGTTTTAGTCCGTGAGCTTAGTAGAAAGAATGTCTCAACAGGAAGTTAGTGTATATCCCTCAATGGGGACACAGACCATGAATAAAATCCTGAGAGAGGTTCTAGATCTTCCCTATTCTGTCTAAAGCTAAAAAAGAAGTTTGAGTTGGATCTGGCTTTTAATTAATGTACAATGGCAGGATTGTAGCGTGCTTTGCAGCAGCATATCAGGAAAATAGGTCTCAAAAGTTAACCCTGTCATATCAAAATTAAACTTACCTTTCTGTCCCTCGCCAGCATCCTCTTCTGAGTGCCAGTCTTCGGGCCTCTTCTTGGCGTGAGAGGACGTAACTGCTGCGCATGCACAGGAGTCAGTCATCCTGGCGCACAGGGGGGCCATGCCGACGATGTAAGCTGAGCTGTGCATGCACAGCTCAGCTTACATGATGCAGAACACTGCGAATATGCAGGTGGGTGTATTTTATTGCAGAAGAGACACTAGATGTGTCTTGCCTGCTTGCAGTTTGTGACAGTGGAACCTGTATTTGTGGCCCATCATCGAATTGTATCTTTGCCCCCAAAGCCCCGTACACACTGTGCGATGGTCGTATGAATACAGTCGTACGACCGATTGTTGTACGATCATCCGACCATTAGTACGTGCAATTAGAACAGCCAACATGCGATGGTCGTACAACAGAAGTTGGATGTGCAGACTAGAAAACTGCGGTCGTACGACCGTTGTATCGTGTGTACAGAGAAGTTGGTCCAACAAGTTGTATTGTGCAAAACACGCATGCTCAGAAGTCAGGAACGCCCGGAAGTGTCCGTTCGTGTAAACCTATGTTCCTAATTCACAAATCACATTCACCTGAACTTCCTCTATACGCTCGTAACACGTCACTACGTTCGGCTTGGTCGTACGATCGTTTTGTGCATGTCAGTACGCGAGACACAACAGCCAACATACGATTTGGGCTGTTCAGTCATACGACCGTCGCACTGTGTGTACGAGGCTTTAGACATGGATTTAAAAGTTAAATGTTTTATTCTCGCACTCGATGGTTGCTAAAGAAAACCAGGCATGTTCAAATTTACCTGTAGAGTAAATAGTATCTAGTTCAAAGGTTTTCCTTGCCTAGGGTGACCAGACGTCCCTGGTCACAGGGGACAGTCACCGGATTGAGGACACTGTCCCCGGGCCAAACATGTCCCCGGTTTTGTCCCGATTGGATTTGAACAGGGGCCCAAGCCATTTCAAAGACAGTCAGTGCAGAATTTAAAAAAAAATCTGAAATACACCCCACTCTGCTGCTCCTACTATCTTGGGGGGGGGGTGTAATTCCCGCTCGCATGCTCTTCTGCCTTGGCTCAAGTCCCGGCCAGCCGTCTGCCTATCTCCTTGCCTTCCCCAGCAGAGTAATCTTCCTCTGCTCAGTACCACTTCCCACCCAGTAGTAGCCGGGCCCGAAGAGAGGCTGTGAGATGGGCAGTGGTGGTGACAGGCAGAAAAAGGCAGCTGAGCTGAGCTGATAGTGTCCAGCAGCAGGCACAGAGGGGAAGCGGATCTGATCGTGGGGCTGCCAGTGCCTTCAAGGCTTCAACACAAGTGTGCTTTGGGGGGGTGTCTGTGAATAGACTACATTGCACTGTGTCTGTCTCTCTGGCATAATGGATGGTATCATAACTCACAGGGAGCAGGCATTCTATCATGGCTCTGGCTGGCATTGCACTGCCACAGTGTCACATAACATGGCTGCTGGGACAGGGATTTGTGCCTTCCCTTAGTAAAAGCAACCTCCCCCACAAAGAGAAAACACTTGTTAGGCCCACATTTGACCCTTTGATTGCCCTAGATGTTAACCCCTTCACAGCCAGTGTCGTTAGTACAGTGACAGTGCATATTTTTAGCAATGATCCCTTTATTAGTGCCACTGGTTCCCACAAAGTGTCACTTAGTGTCCGATTTGTCCGCCGCAATATCGCAGTCCCGCTATAAGTCGCTGGTTGCCACCATTACTAGTAAAAATAAAATCTGTCCCCGGATTTAATTTTAAAAATCTGGTCACCTTATCCTTGCCCCCCTTGTGTTTGGGAGAAGGCCTGTAAAATCATGGATATAAATGTAAAGTTATGCACTTGGGGGCTAAGAATATGCATGCATCGTACATACTAGGGGGAGTACAACTGGGGGAATCCATAGTGGAGAAGGATTTGGGGGTTCTGGTAGATCATAAGCTTAATAATGGCATGCAATGCCAAGCTGCGGTTTCCAAAGCAAGCAAAATCCTTTCTTGTATTAAGAGAGGTATGGACTCCAGAGATAGAGACATTATTTTGCCCCTGTACAAATCATTAGTAAGACCTCATCTGGAATATGCAGTTCAGTTTTGGGCACCAGTTCTCAGAAAGGATATCTGGGAACTGGAGAAAGTGCAGAGAAGGGCAACCAAACTAATAAAAGGCATGGAGGAGCTCAGCTATGAGGAAAGATTAGAGGATCTGAATTTATTCTCTCTTGAGAAGAGGAGATTAAGGGGGGATATGATCAACATGTACAAGTATATAAGTGGTCCATATAG
>BLSH010380339.1:1242090-1255321 GCA_018402905.1 Glandirana rugosa
AGGGAGTCGGGACGCTTACAAACCAGAAGCTGCCAGACTTTGATTACCGTTTTCATTGACGTCGTAAAAGGGAATTGTGCCCTGACTCCCCTATGTAGGCTATTTCTCAGACTCGTAGGACCCCAGTAGAGCCGCCTCCAGAACTACAGCAGCGTTGGAATCATCTGATACCACCCAATTGTGGGCATGGGTAAGT
Organism: Glandirana rugosa; assembly: GCA_018402905.1. Lineage (NCBI taxonomy): Eukaryota > Metazoa > Chordata > Amphibia > Anura > Ranidae > Glandirana > Glandirana rugosa. Next base: position 1,242,287 of record BLSH010380339.1, read on the forward strand.
AAGGCCGCAAAGTAATATTTTTGGAGATCAGGATATGCCAGGCCGCCCTCCAACCAAGGACGTTTTAGGATGGATTTATTTATTCTAGGAGGCTTAGCCCTCCACAGAAAAGGGATAGTAATTGAGTCAAATTGACGGAAGAAGGACTTGGGGATCCATACTGGGGCATGTCTTAGGGCATATAAAAAAATTGGGAGTATTTTCATTTTAATCAGATTAATTCTCCCTATGAGGGAGAGGGGAAGATTATCCCAGGCACTAAGTTTTTGTTTAAGTTGAGTGAGCAAGGGGTGGAGATTGAGCGATATAAAGTCCGAGACTCTAGGGGAGACAGTAATGCCCAGGTAGCGAATGGAGGAAACCCGCTGAAGGGGCACCGAGGGTATCATCTGCTCCTGAGATTGTTGGTCTATGGGCATAATCTGAGACTTACTCCAGTTTATTTTCAAGCCAGACTGTACCGAGAAATGATGGATAATTGCCAACGCCGCCGTCAGGGAGGGCCCGGAGTCATCGAGAAACAGTATAAGATCATCAGCATATAGAGCCAGCTTTTCAGTGATTGATCCCACTCTAATACCCTCTACTGCCTCCGACCCCCAAGGCATCAGCTTTTTGAAAGAAAGCTGTAGCAGCCAAATACACTCTTAAAGCCCTCACTACGTCCAAAGCATGCAACTCAAACTCTTTTGGGTGCGTTGGCGAGGGCACAATGAGGGAAGAATAATATCTTCATTACTGTGAAATGAAGAAACTACCTTCGGAGGAAAGAAGGAGAGGTTCGCAAGACCGCCTTATCCTTATGTATGACTAAGTAGGGAGACTTGCACGATAGTGCTGTTAATTCCGACACTCGTCTGGCGGAAGTGATGGAAACCAAAAGGTCACCTTCTGTGACAGCAGTTGTAGAGGAATCTCCTTGATATTCTCATAAGGTGGCTTCTGAGAACAGAAAGCACCAATTTCAGATCCCACAGAGCCATCGGAGTCTTCACCCGAGGCGTCACATGTCGCACACCTTGTACAAAGGTACGAGTCAAAGAGTGCGAAGCTAAAGGTCTCTGAAAGAGAATCGCCAGAGCCGATATCTGGCCCTTGACAGTACTCAAAGCCAGTTTTTTTTTCAGGCCCTGTTGTAAAAGTCAGGACCTTGGACACGACATAAGAGCAAGGGTTATAACCCTCCGCCTCGCACCAAGCTATGTAAGCCTTCCAGGCACGGAGATAAATCTTGCAAGAAGTACCCTTGCAAGCTTAAAACAAGGTAGGGATTACGGAATCAGCGACTCCCCTGTCCCTTAGCACCTGGAACTCAATAGCCAAGCCGTCAAAGCCAGCGAGGGTAAAGCAGGGTGCAAGATGGGTCCCCGAGACAGGAGATCGTCTCGCAGCGGGAACCGCCAAGGGGCGTCTGCCACCATTGGCACCACGTCGGCGTACCAAGTGCGCCGGGGCCAATCTGGAGCCACCAAGAATATTGGTATCCCCTCCGCAACTATTCTGCGTACCAATCTTGGAAGCAGTCTTATCGGAGGGAAGACGTACAGAAGATGATAACGACCCCAGGAGGCCACCAGAGCATCCGTGGCCACTGCCAACGGATCCTTCGTTCTGGACACAAAAGTTCTCCCTTTGTGATTGAAACGGGACACCATGAGATCCACGTCCGGCTTCCCCCATCTGCAGCAGTCTGATTGAACACCTCCAGGTGGAGGGACCACTCTCCCTGGTCCAGCGTCTGGCGGCTGAGAAATCTGCCTGCCAGTTCTCCACGCCTGGAAAATAAATGGCTGAGATCGCCGGAACGTGAAGTTCCGCCCAACGCAGCATCAGAGCTGCCTCCGCTGCAGCTGCTGGATTCTTCATGCCGCCCTGATGGTTCATATACGCCACCGCTGAGGCATTGTCCGATCGAATTCAAATCGAACGACCCTTCAATCTCATTGTCCAGTGAAAAAAGGCACAATCTGATTGCTCTCAGCTCCGGAACGTTGATGGGGAGGCGAGCTTCCTGAGCCGCCCAACGACCCTGGGCGAATAGCTGCCCCAGGATTCCACCCCAGCCCGCAAGGCTGGTATCCGCAGTGACGATCACCCACTGAAGGGGCAGGGACGTCTTCCCCTGAGTTAGGGCCGAGTCCCGAAGCCACCAGGTCAGAGAAGTCCTGATCTAGGAACTCAGACGGATCAGAAGGTCCAAGACAGAGGTGACCTGTCCCACCTGGCCAGGATTACTTGCTAAAGGAGACGAGTGTGACTCTGGCAAATGGCATCGCCTCGAACAACGAGACCATGAGTCCCAGCACCCGCATAGAAAAACCGTAACGAAGACTGACGGTGTGTCAAGAGGATGCGCATTGCTGACAGTAGACACTGCAATTTGGCCGGAAGGAGGAACACCTTCACCAGTTCCGGGTCTAAAATGAGACCCACATACTTCAGGCGGCGGGATGTAGACACGGACGACTTCTTCAGGTACAGTAACCAGCCGAAGTCCAGTAATGAGGCCATTGTGATACTCACATTCTGCTCCAGAGCCGAGGCAGACCCCGCTCGCAGGAGCAATCGTCCGGGTATGCCACTACCTGCAATGCCACACTGGCGCAACAACGCCAACACCGGAGCTAGCAACTTTGTGAAGACTCGGGTGCTGAGGCCAGGCCGAAGGGGAGTGCCACAAGAACATTGAGGTCTCCCACCGCAAGCGCAGGAGCGCTGATGTCGTGGATGAATGGGTACATGGAGGTACGCATCCCTGATATCCAGGGATGCCAAAAAATTCCCCCTGATGGAGGGCGACCACGATCGAGCGGATAGATTCCATCCGGAATTCTTGCGCCCTGACATACCGGTTCAAGTCGTCAGGTCCGGTATGGGCCGAATCCCCCCCGTGTTTTGGGGACCACGAAAGGATTCGAGTAAACCCCTCGAACCTCTCTCCTGGGAACACTGGTACGATCACCCCCTGGTCTGAGAGTGCTTGTACCGCCCCGAAGGGGGCCTCCCGGCATTCCTGCGGAAGCCCTAATTCGATGGGAAAAACCTGTCTGGGAGTAGAGTGATGAACTCTATTCTGTACCCGGTGGACACCTACCTTACCCAGCGGTCGGAAAAATGAGCCAGCCACCGGTCTGCAACCCCAGAATAGGTTCCCCCACCCGAAACCCGGGTGGGGGCAACCCATCAGGCTGAGGAGGACTTGCCCTCCGCCTTTTCGGTTTTGCGCTGCCACTGCCATCATCCGGCCCCTGCAGCGACCTTACCGGAGCGGGTCCCTTATCTGTTGCGCCCAGGGCGCGAAGAAACTTCTTCTGACCCGAGGGAGGGGGCCCCTGTCTACGGCGAAAAACTGACGCCTCCGGGGCTCTGGGAGGAAGGCACTTACCCCCCCATGAAATCTTTAACGATCTCACCCAGCTGAGGACCGAACAGACGTCCACCCTGAAAGGGAAGTCTGCGAGACTTTTTCAGGAAGCACGGTCACTAGACCAGAAAAACGCAACCAGAGAACCCGTCTAAGGATACAGCAACACTGCTACCCTGGATCGCATAGGCAGTAAATCAACGCCACATCACCAAGGTACTGGAGACCTTGGAGCAAAAAGACAGCCCTCTGCGGCGTAACCAGCAGGCGGCCGCAGTCCAGAAGATTCTGGAGCTCCGTCATAAGCTCAGACAGATACAGCGCCGCCATGGCGAACGCCAGGGCTGGTCGCAGAGCAGAGCCTGTCACCAGGAAACAGGAGCTCTACGCGTCCCACCAGTGGCTACCCAGTGAAGTAATTTCTTTTTTTCGGTCGTCGGGCCCCCCTTCACGCCCCTAAAAAGGGGGGAAGGCAGGGGCGCTCACTTACCACTCCGACGCCGCGGGTAGCCACCCGATCGCAGACTTTCCGCCCTCTCATGGACGGTATGCTGCAGGCCCAAAGTCGCCCTTGCCGAATTGCATCCGGTAAAGGGCGCTAAAAGGAGGGTTTACCCCGGGCCGCCCGCACAGAACTGGCACGATGCGGCAGGTCCACATGCAGTGGGACTGGCTTTGCATCATGTTGGCCAGGTCGGGGAAAATGAAGAGCTCGAGGACTCTCTATGCCCCGACCGGCTTCTTGATAGCAGATCAATTCATTGATAGAAGAAAATAAAATTAAAATAAAAATGGTCATAATCAGGACCGTAGTTCCCCTGAAGGGAAGCCAGGTCAACTACTTACGAACTAGGCAATGAAACTGAAGAGCTATGCTGTGAGGGGGTTTGATGTAGGAAGAGAGGACGGCCCCCATGGAAGGGGCCAGCTGCTTCTTTTCCCTGCCTAGTTAACTCCTAGTAGGACAAGCATAAAACCCCACAAAGTCAATGAAGAAGCTGCGTCTGTCAGTGAACGTAAGGAGATAAACGGCTTTTCCTGTTTATACTGTAACCAGCCGTGATTGGTCACGGCTGATCACATGGTAAAGTGCTTCCGATGGAAACTTTTTACCAAGATCAGTAATGCGGTGGGTCAGACTGACGCACCGAACCACCGATCGCCGCAATGCGCGCCCGCACCGGCATGTTATCCTGCTGGACGTCATAAGATGCCCAGTCAGGATAACTGAACCAATTCCCGGCCATCATTCTGCATACGGCGGTAGGGAAGTGGTTAAGGAGGGGTGGGCTCCCTCCAGGCTCACCTGCCCTCTGCCTAGCCATTATAATGCATGTGCTTCTACTATGGACAGGGCTGGCTCTACCACTAGGCGGAGTAGGCGGCTGCCTAGGGCGCACTGCCACCTAGGGCGCCTGGCCGCTGTTGATCCGTCACTGGCTGCTCTGCATTGATTCAAGCCATCAGAGAGGAGAGCCGCGGCTGCAGCTGCCTCGATCATTGCCATTAGTGCAGTTGAGGATTGGAGAGGAGCAGGCCACTCTGCCTCGATCGTGTCAGTGATTGTCACTGGTGAAAGATTGGCGCTGATCAGGCTGGGCAGGGCAAAGGAGTGGAGTCAGGGGTGGAGCCAAGGGGGGGGCGGCAAAATGAGGTTTCGCCTAGGGTGTCAAAAATCCTTGCACCAGCCCTGACTATGGAGGCTCTCAAAATTTAGAGTTAGGACTGCAGATAATACTGGGGTGCCGTGAAGTGGCTCTGCATCTTACGCATGTATTTGAAAATGTGTGCAAACTATACCCCTGTTTTTTACGCATACTGATAGACAGGTTAATTTGGTTGGTTGCAGGCTGGTCGGTAACTTGAGCTGGGAATTTTCTTTGGTTTTGTTTGAAATGCGGCTCCGTCTTAACAACACCCCCACGCATTGGAAGACGCAGTGAGTTTTCGGGTGCAGCAATCGCTGAAAGGCGTGTTCTAGCTGGGGACGGAGGGGGAGTTGGGGGGGCGGTCCCTCTGTCAGAACACAATAGCACCATCGAGATCACTGTACTAACATGGGTGGAACTAAAAAAAAAGTACCATGTGTACCAGGCATAACTTGCAAGCACTACACTTTAGCGAAGCCCCCAGCAATATCACCGTCTGCACAGAGTGTTGCAGGATTGTGTTATGATAATGGCGCTGCTGGGTTATGTTGGGAATTGCTGAGTTTTGTCATGTTCTGCACACAGCCTGCATGCATCCATCTCCCTGACACCACACTCTTTCTGGAAATTGTTTTCAAATGTTGGCCGGTACATAAAGAAAAACAGACTTTAGGATTTATTTAAAATATGGAAAAAAATGCAGCCGAGACCAGCCCAGACGAGAAGCAATAACTTTCTCTGTTCTGCCTCTCTGCATTCAGCTGGTCTATAGATCACCAGCACAGTACTGCAGAAGGGTCAAAGGACCCTCTCCGCCCTGTGTTACTGGGTGGGGCCACTCTCCAGTCCTGCTGAGATCCTCTGTGCTGGGAACAAGCCTGTACTTGCTGGTGCTGCCTGACTCTGTGACTTTACCCTCTATGATATCACAGATCAACCATAAACCCAGAGAGAGGCTGCTTGTGATCTCACCGAGCTCTAACCCTGAGCCATTAACCCGTTCACCGTACCCTGTGTCCTACGCACAATGCCCTTACACAAAACACATATTGTAGTACCCACTGCAACAAATATTTTCCACTGAGTCCTGCGTCAATACATCATCTTGTAAGTCAAACAGCAGGAATGCAATCCATATTAAACTTATCTGTGTATGATCGTCAGTGAACATAACCCAGATCTTTCCCCCTGTCTACCTGAAAGCTATTTGCAAATTGTAACACGTTCTAATATTTAACCAAGTCCATCAAGCCTTCTATTTACATATAGGAAGCGTCAGCCCTCGGTCACGCCTTAGCTGCACAGTACTGTAGAAAATGTCAAAGGGACCTAAATCGAAAGGTAATGTGAATATAACCAGGTCAGATGCAGCCATACCGACCCTGTGAGCTTACAATTACTCCTGCAGTTGCTTGGGTGCAGGGTGTTGCTAGTCACCAAACCTCTCCCTGCTCTTTATATAAAGTGGAACCTTGGATTACGAGCATCATCCATTCCAGGAGAATGCTTGTAATCCAAATCGCTCACATATCAAAGCAAGTTTCCCCCATAGGAAACAATGGAAACTCAGATAATTCGTTCCACAGTCACTGCTTGTCAATGCAGTATTGTATGTGACCAGAGGCCTGGGGGCGCTGGTGTATGCAATACTGTATGTGGCCAGAGGTATGGTGGAGCTGGTGAGGCTCGGAGACGGTCGGAAACGCTCAGGAACTGTTTACACTTTTGGTATTTCCAAGTATTTCAGAATGCTTTTGATCGTCTCCGTGGCTCACCAGCGTCCCCGCACCTCTGGCCACATGCGGTATTGCATGCACAGAAGCTTAATCCTGCTCATTTTGCGAGACAGCGCTCGCAAACCGAGTCAGGATTTTTTTTTAAAAAAATACTCATATTGCGAAACGCTCATTAACCGCATTACTCGCAATCCGAGGTTCTACTGTATACACTATTGGGAAGTTCTGCACTGCAAAGGCACCAATCAATATGAATGTCATTTGGTAATACAGTATCTCACAAAAAAATTTTATTCTATCTTTTCATGTGACAACACTGAAGAAATTACACTTTGCTACAATGTAAAGTAGTGAGTGTATAGCTTGTATAATAAGTGTTGGTTCACACAGGGGACTTCAGGGGCGACTTGAAACCTCCCTGCACAGCGCGGCTTGCAAACGGCTTCTAACAATCTTCCCAAATGGAGCTCCATCCGTTGATTCTCTGGTTCTTGGAGTGTCCAAAATAAAACAGAATTTATTTGTCCAACAAATGGCCTCATTTAGGAAAAATCTCACAAAATGTAGTTAATGACCCTCTTACATGACAATCCAGCAGCATGTAGACAGTTTGGCCATTTTGTTCAACGTCAAAATGCTGAGCAACTACCTATATCCCAAAAGGCCAGAGTGAGCCACTAAAAGACAAATGTTTACGATCCAACACCAAAAACACTACAGGCACAGCATAGCACAGCACAGGCACTCAAGGGAGTAGGGGGCCAGAAATGAGGAGCCAAACATACCTCTAGAACCAAAATGTGCATTTAAACATTTGGATTTTTTGTGCTATACCTATGGCCATATGGGAAAGGTTTGACAATTTATCACTCACTGCTGGTGTTGTACAAATAAATATTGTGCCTATAAAGTCACTGTGTAACCAGATCTTCAAAGATGCACATTCAGTACACAATTAGTTATCAACTGACCTATCCTCCCAGGATAAAGATATGAAAGCTGCTATCAATTGGACAATATGGTATTATATTGTCTTCTGAAGATTAAATCCAAATGCGTTTGGCCCTTATAAGACTGCTTTAATCAGTAGCCTGTAATCCAAAAGATTGGCTTGGTTTCCACAATATGAATGTGTTTTTTTGGCATCTGTAGTTCCAGATCTGGCTGTACGTCATAAATTAAAGAAGCCCTCAACGCAATCATGTGACAATGCTCCTGTATCAGAAGTAGTTGCCTTCATCCCAACAGATCCAATGGATCAGATGGATCCGAACACTAAATCTGAATGTGTTTGGCCATTTTCAAACTGCTTTAACCACTTCCTTACTGGGCACTTAAACCCCCCTCCTGCCCGAACCAATTTTCAGTTTTCAGCGCTGTCGCTCTTTGAATGACAATTGCGCGGTCGTGCGACGTTGTACCTAAATAAAATTTGCGTCCTTTTTTTCCCACAAATAGAGCTTTCTTTTGGTGGTATTTGATCGCCTTTGCGTCATTTCTGATCACCGCTATAAACAAAAAAAAGCGACAATTTTGAAAAAAAAAATATTTTTTACTTTTTGCTATAATAAATATCCAAAAATAAAAAATAAAAAAACAAATGTATTCATCAGTTTTGGCCGATATTTATTCTTCTACATATTTTTGGTAAAAAAAATCGCAATCGGCGCTTATTGATTGGGTTGCTCAAAAGTTATAGCGCCTACAAACTATGGACATTGATTTATGGCGTTTTTATTTCATTTTATTTTTTTTACTGGTAATGGCGGCGATCTGCGATTTTTATCGGTACTGCGATATCGGGGCGGACATGTCGGATGTTTTTGACACTTTTTTGGGACCAATGACATTTATACAGCGATCAGAAATTTAAATGTCCACTGATTACTGTATAAATGTCATTGGCAGTGAGGGGGTTAACCAGCAGGGGCAGTGAAGGGGTTAACAATGTTCCCTGGGTGTGTTCTAACTGTGGGGGTGCGGGGCTGGTCGGGACATAACAGATCTAACTGATCCCAGTGACAGGGATCAGTAGATCTGTCATGTCCCATTCACAGAACGGGGAACCGCTGTGTTTACTTCGACGGTTCCCCGTTCCTCCTCTCTGAAAGGAGATCGCGGGTCTCCGGCAGACATCGGGTCCACCCGACCCGCGGGCATGCTCCCACAGTGTGCGGCGGCACGTGCGCGCGCCGCTCGCGCCCGCGGGAGCGCGACCTGCACGAGCCAAATGGGAGGACGTCTAGTGACGTCCTCCCGGCATTTTAGAGCCGCGCTGTAGCCGTCATTCGGCTATGGCGCGGGTGGGAGGTAGTTAATCAGTTGTCTGTAATTGAAAAGAATGACTTGGTATCCAAAATATGAATTCGTTTTTTTGGCATCTTTAGTTCCAGATCTGTCCATACAACAGGGAAGCCCTCAATACAATCATTCAACAATGCCCCCTTTTTAGAAGCAGATACCTTCATCCCAACAGATCCGATGGATGGGAATATTTTTGCACCAGTGCCAAGACAGAAAAGCTAAACCACCTTTCCCCCTAAGTAGGAGGATATGACAGATATTCTAGTGAATTTCAAATTCACATTTAAGCGAATGTAAAGCCATATGCAGAAATGGATAGAGTGTGGAAGGGTCAGAACCTATCAAGTTTGTCCTGCTGTCTGTGAGATTTACTTTATAGTCCTGGTTACCTCTAAGTATCTAGATATAGAAAGTAATGGGAAATCCATAATTTTTGAAATGTCAAAATAACAGGAGGTGAGGGGAAATTTTCCAATATGAAATCCATTAGAAAAATCTCCCCAATGGGATACAGACAGCAAAAAGGGGGTCTTAACCACTCCCTACTGAATCCAAAACAAAAAAAAGTTTTGGCTTTGCAAGTTGGAGATAGATATACCAAGATGAATCTTGGTTGTGACTCAGAGATATAAATGTTATATGTTTAAGGGCCTGTCCACACAGGTCTTAAAATCTGTAGGCTGGAAAAAGCGCATCAAATGGTTCAGTACACATGTGCTTCGTTTGGATTATTCACTGTGTGCCACCAGAACCTGCAAGGCCTACCGTGTTCAGGGTCTGATGTTGCAAGCCCACTGAGTAATGATATCCTTCCAAAGTGCTGGATTAAGCATTTCAGGCCTGATCCTTTTTGCAACAATATATAGGAGAGAAATAATAAGGGACTTTCAAGGTACTAGAGATGTCATACAGTACATACTATGCAATTATTTTTTCTTTTTCTTTTTTCAGCCTGTTTCATTAGGAAACCCCCTTAGTGGGTTCAGAAGGATATCTGACTTGATCATATTTATTTTAGGCTGCAGTTTTGCTTGATGTCACTGGAAGTCTCTTGTTTTATCTAAAATTCCCTACATGCTCACTTTGCTCTTCTGTGTGTTTATTTCCATTGGACCATTTCGGGGTGACTCACATAGTATTGTATACATAGGATGGGAGAAGTTGTACATGATTGACTAAATAGTATAGCAATATGTGTGAGTGTACTCTATCTGAATATTTATAAACCTTATCATATAGCAAAAATTGTTAAATAAAGTTCTCTACACCTTTGGGGTTATGTTCTCCTGTGGTCACTGGCAGCACCTCCTCTTTTTTTCCTGTTCTAATATCCACATGATTGTATATGATGGTTTTTATCATGCTTCTAAGTACACAAGATAAAATAATACATTTGCACTTTTATTTTAAGTATACTGTCGATATTATTGATTTTTTTATAGCATATATTTTATCTTGTTTACCCACCATTAACTCCTGAAAGAAGTTGGAAATATTCAACAAAATGCATTGAGTTGATCGCTCATCTTTCTCCAATAATGTTGCATTTAAACTATATAATGTACTCTTAGAAGATGGTGTCATTATTTGGAATAATCAGACAGGCAAAATATGAGCAATGTGGTGAAGTTCTTAAGATGTTTTTACTATATGTGAGTCTTGCTATATCAGGCTCAATTGTGTACATTTTTATGACTGTTCAGATAAAACGAACAATTTTTATTACATTGCATTTACTTTATGGCCCTTCTCTATTACCTTGAAAGCCTCTTAAACTTTCTCTCCTATATATTTCTTATACTTGGTGTTAGGAGAATATATGTAGTGAGTGGAGATCAATGGCTGAAAACATTAAACTAAGCACAGTTCTCAGTTCTTAAGAGGTTGAACTTTCTGAACCGCTAGACAGGGGTCGGTGTCGGAGTCACAAGCCAAGGTTCGGTGCAGGGGAAGAGTTTCATAGTTGTGGGTCACAAGCCAAGGTGGGCGCAGGGGCAGAGTTTCATAGTTGTGGGTCACAAGCCAAGGTTGGTGCAGGGGAAGAGTTTCATAGTTGTAGGTCACAAGCCAAGGTCGGTGCATGAGAAGAGTTTCATAGCCGGGTGGTCACAAGCCAAGGTAGGTGCAGGAGAAAAGTGTTATAGTTGGGGGGGGGGGGGGGTCAGGTCACAATTCCAAGTAGCAATAGAGGCAGCGAGCAGTATAATGTGTAAAGCACAATATACTGGCGAACTGGAAGTGCAGAAACATGGTTTAAATCAGGAAGTTCATGGGAGGAGCAAAGAGTTCAAAGTTCACCAGTAGTCAAGGCACAAGGCAGGGTTGTCTAATGGATCAGACAGGCTGCTGTTCAGCATCTCAGGTAGCTCAGTGAGAAGAGTCATTGTCAGACACAGCAGAGGTCCTAGGCCCTGACACTTGGGATGTTGGTACCATTGTAAAATCCTAGCTCCATATACACTCTTTATGGCCTTTTTTCAACAACAGATTCTGCAACACATAGAAAAATCACTTTTTCAATTAATCTGACCAAAACTTTTTCCACCTGTTATCGACCAGACTGGGTTACACTTGAGCCCTGTAGAGTATTGACCCTAAACCCTAAGAGAGGCCTACATCAGAAATGTTCCACCTCCACCAAATACTCAATTTTTTAAGTTCTCTTAAGCAGACCTTGAATGCCATTACCACATGATAATATTTGAAAACAGGTGTACATGGGACACTGGCTTGAGAGGAGGCATTACGGTACTTTACCTTTTACTCTCCGCAACCATGACTAAGCTGCCTTATTAGTTGGCATGATAAGCAGATCTGGGAATGGAGATAGATGAGGAGGACTGGTCCAGATGGTCTACCATGGTGCACAGGAAGATCCTCAATACTACACAAAGTTTTGTCTCTCTGGTATATAGTGCCATTGAGAATTGCCAGAATCTTTCCAGATGCTTCTCAGAGTTTCAAAGACTGTAGACTGGAGTGCACCATGTACCACATTTGGTGAACTTGTCCAAAAATCAAGCGCTTTTGGACCAGATTGTTTACCCTGTTTCATTGAAGGATAATATTCCTAGCCATGCCCAATTCCTCATTTTTTTACATCCTGTTGGCTTCAAAAACGTCCATTATTATGAAAAACATAAAAATATCCAGTGGTGAACAAAGCCGTGATTAACAAACATTCTTGGATAATGTTCCATGAAAAGTTAGTATTAAAAAAAAAAACTAGATTTGAGAATGTTTAGAACCCCTTGATAGGATATCTACTCTCTGATTTGGGGGCTATGCTGTGGAGGCGAGTCCCAAGCACTGAGTTACTTTCTACGGCCTGTTCTTCTCTTTTCCTTTTCTCCTACTTCAGTTTTTAAACTTTTTTTCTTTTCCTCTTTTCTATGTTCTTTCTTTCTCCTTGTCCCTTCTTATTTCTCTCTCTTTTTTTTTCGGCTCACCTAAGCACACTTTCCTGCATGCATGCTTGAGCTAAGGGTAGATGGATTTGAGGTAAATGCTACAAGAATCACAGTTGCGGCTGGTGCTCTACTTTTTTTTTGTCAGACTAAACCCCCCGTTCGGTCGGTCAAACCCCAAAACCCCCCCCCCCCCCGTTGCTTGGTGAACAAACCCCCTTCCGTCACTCACCCATCCGCCACACACTTACCCCATCCAGGTCGTGGGCAGCTTCAGCTTCCCCCTGCGTCTCCTCCTTGGTGCCTCCCCCCTGCTCCCGGCCAAAACGGTCGCTTCTCCTCTAGGCCAATCCCGCTTCCTGATTACCCGGGAGGAGAAGCAGGAAAACAATAGCGAATATTAATTCACTATTGGCACACAACTAGGTGGGCTCAGGGCACAGTGATCTGTGCCCCTAGCCCACCCTTTTTTTAAGCCAATTAGAGCCTTAGGCTCTAATCACATGCTTAAGAAAAACCCCACTGAAATACATGCGTCCGGTGCCCTGCATGTAGATTATGCCCGTGAGGAGAAG
>BLSH010380339.1:1258675-1284723 GCA_018402905.1 Glandirana rugosa
CCAATTAACGTGAAACAGTATCTGAACGTAATATAGGACGTCCACATCAAGCGAAAGTCTTTCGAGTGGTAGGGACGTCCATTATTGTCTTCAGATAGTGAGTCATGTCCATTGGGTGTCCATGTGGTGTCAGTCCTGTACTGAGTGATAGACTTCTGTTATTACCTGCAGGGATGGTGAGCTTTCTGAAAGCGAACTACACCTGCAGGATATAATGCAAGTCTATGACAAAGTGCAATTAACCCCCAGGAAAGCTGCACGTAGGGTGGGTAAACTGCAGCACATCAATCTGAAAGCAGCCTTAGGCCCCTTTCACACGATCAGTCCCGCCTGTACGTTTTTCAAGCGGACTCAATTGGACCCTCCGTTCACCTCTATGGTGCTGCAGATGTAAACGGACTAGTGTCCGTTTACACCCGCCTGTAATCTGGAAAAAAACTAAACAAAACTGCAGGGGATCTATCCATCTGGGCGGATCGGATGGCCCATAGAGTAGAGCAGGCTGTGTCCGTGTCCGCTCTGTATATGCAAAGTGGACACGGATCTATCAACCGCCCGCTCCGCTCACTGTGGCCCGCGGCCGGTTACCAAGTAAAGTGGAGTTACAGGCAAAAAGACAACACGGTCTTAAGCAATAGTACACCCAACTTCCCCTCGTTTTTCAATATATATATATATTTTTTTTTTTTAATTTTTTTTTGCTTTTTAATACCCTTTCTGCTTTTTTTTCTTCTAGCCTTCCATCCTATGTCGTCGTGGCGACGTGCGTCATTTCCCCGAGTTATTTGGGCCCCCCCCCGCTGCCTTCTGGGACCTGTGTGTGTCCCAGAAGACGACGGGACCATTCAGAAAGTGCAGCGTGAAGCCCGAAGGCTTCATTGCCGGTTTGCCTTACTAGCAATGCCAGCGCCAGCACCCGGAGCCGATGGACGGATCGGCTTGGGGTGCCGACATCACAGGCTCCCTGGACAGGTAAGTGTCCCTTATATTAAAAGTCAGCAACTACAGTATTGGTATTTTTGTTCCCCAAGCTGGAAATCCACTTTAAATGGGCCTCACTCTCCAAAAGGTTGGGCACCCCTTTAAGGTAAATAATAATGGGCATTTAGATGATCCAGAGATCAGATAGAGGGTTGGGGGGGGGGGGGTGAAATAATAATCCCAGAGTAGGGTGTGAAGTGAGAAGGTATTTGCTGTTTGCTAGGGTTTCATTGCTGTCTGTGTCCCAGTTTAGAAGAATCTTCTCTCTTCCAGAGTGATAATCTAGACAGGATGTGAAGGGAAATTAAGGACAGCCATTCTAACCCTTGTCCACTATGCCAAAACTAACAAACAAATCTTTTGGCTGGTGCTTGGCTTTAAAAATGGACGCCCCCAGTGTTTGGACTATGTGAAATAGTATGGGACATTACAGAGCTGGTGACAGGCGTCCTCACTCACCATTCCTAAAGAAGGTTTCCCAGGCTCTGATTTGTCACCGTAGTATTAAGCCAGAGGTCACAAGCCACCCACAGCCAAACAGTGGCCATGTGTCATGTGAGTGTAAACATTATCATCTCCTACACAGATTTTTATTCCACCACCCAGCTTGGTAACGAATCTGCAAAATGTCACCCAGGACAGATGTCAGGTCTTGGCTACTGACAGGTGACAATAGCATCTCTAACATGAGGCCGGGCCTAGCTCCTTGATATCGTCACATGCTACACAGAGCATCAGGCGGCTCTTACAGCAAAGCTTCTCTTATCGTTCCCCCAAGCAGGATAATAAGGATAAGGATAATCTTATTTTTCGCTAAGAAAGACCAATCAAGCCTGCCACCTTGAGTTTTCTGTTCACTCTGATCCCTTGGATACATTTACTACAGTTCTTAAAGCTCCATACGGTTCTTTATTGAAAACACAATTACTTTCTGGAATTGGACAGGCAAAATATCCAAATGCTTGACATGGGTGATTTAGCTGCACACTGCTCTGTTGAATGGGTTGGATGGGTGAATTTTGAGTTATTATTAAAATAAATTTTATGCAACTTGCACATTTTTACATATTTGCTGCTCTATTCCTTTGAGTCACATTCACAATGGTGCTTGATGCAGGAGCTTATCTAGTTTCAATCTCAATGGGGTTATGTGCAACTGACGCTCCAACCAGCTAAGAACAAAATAGCCAGGCACAGCCAAACTGTGCATGAGTATATGCCAGTACGCACAATAACACATGCATGGCGTATGGACATATTCCCCCGGGCAAAAGTCTACACACTCCACGTGTTTACGCATGTTCCAGCAAATACTCATGTATAGTTGTGTGCCACCATTCATGTCTAAGGGGTGGCTGTAAGCAGAACACGTATGCGTAAATATATTTGATTTTATGTCAATTGGTGGCATCATATGCATGAGGCCCTCTATATGGCCAGCAAATGTCGTGGCTATGGGTGGTTTGTTATGGCATCATGTGTTTTGGCAAGTGCACAAACGCACGTGGGTGCCACTAGCCATTAAAGGCACCCCATACATTTGCTAAACAGCACAGCGGTTTTGTGAGTGTTGGGAAAGAGCAATATTTTCCACTCTTCCTGACATGCATAGATGTGAACCAAGCATAGTTGGCCATACACTGGTAGCTGTTTCGTTCAATCTGCTACACAGCACAGGTGGACCAATCTCCTGCTGTAACCCAAGGGAACTTTGACAGCCAAACCCACCAGCTTTTTTTTCCCTCATTTTTCAGCAGTCACGTGATCTATAGATCTGCTCTTCTCCCCCAGCGGTGAGGGGTCCCTGAAGCTCTGCAGACTCCTGCTGGATTGATAGGAGTACATCATACAGGAGCTGCTGCCAGTCTACAGCTAGCGGCAGGCTGGGAGGTGTGGTTGCCTGCATCATTGCAGGCAGGCTACTAGAATCTACAGTGCACCATATATCGGTGCGGCATCATGTACACTCATACATGGAAAGGGCTGGCTGGGTCAACAGTGAGAAACCAAGAAGCAATCTAGGTTTCTTGCCGGGATGACCTAGGAAGATAAGGCTGCTGGCAGGATCACTGGGTTACTTAGTAAAAAGGAATGAAATTATAAATAAAGCCCATTCTAAAAAGAGTAGTGGCTCAAATGTATAAACAATAAACATATATCTTGGTGGGTTACACAGGCTCATTAACCTTACTAACCATTCAGTGGCCACCATCCCTCTCTTCCAATTCTTCCATTGGTTTCCGATCACCCAACAAATAAAATTCAGAATACTGACAACATATAATGCCATCCATAATCAAGCTGTCACGGTTAGGGGTCTGGCTCAGGGGCCAGTAGCTATAGCAGAAGAGAGGCTCCCACCGACCAGCTGGATAAGTACAGAAGCAGATCACCCTAACGGATGACACACGCTCACCTGAGGTACAGGATCTAAGCTCTAACTGGTATTCACCAGAGCTCCTGATGTTGGAGATGTGTTTTGCTGCATGTTAATACCAGGACGCGGTCCTCAGGATCACCCCACTAGGAGGTGAGCAAGCCATGGTCCAGGAGGAGATATAGCAAGAGGAGATATAGCAAGTAGGGATCAAGCAGAAGCATAGTCAGTATTCAAGCCACAGGTCAGTAACAAGCGGTTGCAGGTTGGGATCAAGCAGAAGCATAGTCAGTAAACAAGACAAAGGTCAATAACAAGTGGTTTCAGGTTGGGATCAAGCAGAAGTGTAGTTGAGGAACCAGCCAAAGGTTGGTAATGAGTGGTAGTGAAGATACGGTCAGCAGCAGGAATGACAAGAGTGAGATATTGGCTGGACAGAGCACAATAATCTGGCAAACAGGAAGTGCAGATACATGGCTTCAATCAGGAAGTTCATGGGAGGAGCAAAGCGTTCAAGGTTCACAAGAAGCAAGACATAAGGCAAGGTTGTCTAAGCAATCATTCAAGGAGCTTTCCCACATCTCAGGTGACTCAGGGAGAAGAGTTACTGTCAGACACAGCAGAGGTTCCAGGTTCAGGTCCAGGCCCTGACATGTGCACTGAGCTACATCCTCACCTCAAAATATCTCCCAAACCTTCCAAAATCTCCTGCTCTCTAGGTCCCTCGTAATCCGCTCTCATGCTTGCCTTCAGGATTTCTCCAGAGCCTCTCCCATCCTCTGAAACTCCCTATCCCAATCTGTCCGGCTATATCCTATTCTGCCATTAGGTGATTCCAAATAGGTATTACCTAAAACTGAACATTGTAAGCACCCACAAACAAGGTCCTCATAATACTCCTGTTTTGGACTGTATTGTATCTATACTGTTTCCCTTTACTTTTTAAAGCACTGAGAAAACTGGTGACGCTTTACAAATCCTGGATGATAATACTACTCATATGTTAAATGGTGATTTATTTTGTCTTGGAGTTCAGTTTAAGTTCTAAATTCTTGAACTTTATTTCACCCCTTGCAATCTTCAAGCATAAAGATGAAAGAGAATAAAGAGGATCAGTTATTTATTTTACAAAGCAAAAGTAAATGTGTCCTCTGTGGTCAGCAAAGTCGCAGTGATAATTGCTTGGTCACCACATCATGTTGCTCTAATACTAACAAAGGCAGCAAACATACCATCACTCAGCAATTAAAAGCTTGGCATGCATAACATAAAATTAATATTAAAGGCACACCTTTACAATCATCTAAGTGGGTCACAGACGTTTCACTACCTAATTTCCAAATCTATCTTACCACAGGGTATTTTTATGGAAACCCAAACACTAAAATCTAAGATAAGGCTTTGGTAATGTAATTTCAACAGATTTTTTCAATAGTTTTAAATATGCAGCTTTCATAAAAAAAAAAAATCCTTGGGATCCTGCAATAAAATGTCCTTGTTCTGACACCTCCCGATCCCAAAGGTGACAACACTAATGTTAATGTAGTGCTGCCCCCTTGAGGGTGGCTGAAAGAATCAATTCCCCCTTGGATCTCCTCAGTCAGAGAGAGGGTCCTCCACCACCCCTGACACTCTGGGTTCTGCCATATTCGAAGAATTTATAACCAATAACTCTATTTTAGTAATGGAGACCACAACAAAGGTAGAGTTAGAAAGGTTTACTTTAAACTCTTTTTGCTGAGAAAAGAATAACAACTGTGAATAATAAACAATACAATCCTTCTCACGAGTAGTCAACTTGAAGGTTCTGGCGAACAAAAGGAGTAAGTGATTTGTACACTTTCACCTCTCCCTGTATTCTCCAACAATATCAATAATGGAAACAATGCAATTCCTCCAATTGAGTTAAACAATACCTAATGGGTCTTTGCAAAATAGGTAATTGGATAATCTCTACCAGAATTTGGGCAAATTAAACATTACAATAAATCCTTATTTTGAACCGATGACCCAGAAGATAAATTGGTACCACTCAATGGACTCTGTCTCAACTTGTTAGCAGTATTCTATAATGCAAAAGATACACTATAACATTTAGAAATAGATCTATGGTTAAGCAAACACACTAAATAACCTTGGCCTATATATTATTCCTCCTGTTCTAGAATAAAGAGTTCTTAGGAAATAAACCAATGCCAAGCAATAGCCCTGAGTATATGAGTGTGGAAAAGATGGGTAGATGCAGTTGCAGTTCTCCTGTCTTGTAATGTCCAAGCAATCTTCTGCTGGCAACAAGAATTAGGTACCTATGAATACTGTGTCCTTCTAATCAGTAAGATGAGGCACGAATAGGTGAAATTCCACTGACTTATTTAATAAGATTAGTCACAATCGCTAAACTGTAATCCAAGAGGCAATAAAGATATTCTGCGAGACAGTGTGTGTGATTCTATGTGTGGGCGCGAAGGTTCCAAGGGACTATTTGAAGATAAACAATCCGGCGCTCAGTCGATGATGCTGGGAACACTGGGACCGCTAGTTCCTGTAGACTGCTTGCTCCTGGGAGGTGTAAAACATCTCCTACACTCCTTGCAGCTCTCCTGATCGACAGATACGACTGTTGCAGTAGCTAGTACGGCTTCCATCCAGATAGAGATGAGCTTTGGATGGTTCTGTTGTTCGCTCACTGTATTCCTGGAGAGCGGCTACTAGCTGTATCACCTGCTGATGATTTCAGTCGGCTCGAACGATTTGCTCAGGCCGCAGGCCTAAATCTGACGGCAGCAGCATGCAGGGTTCCTCTCTGATCGATCACTCTATCCCAAGAGGCCGTTATTAGCTCCTTCTTCCCCTTAAATAATCCTCCTACAATGCATTGCACCTCCCAGAAGTCTTCAGTACAGCACAGCCTGATGGGAAATGGAGTCCTTCTCAGTAAGAGTCTGTTAACTATTTCCTCGTTCCACACTACAACTCCCACAAAGCATCATCCTGCCTGCAATTACTGTCTTCAAAAAGCAATCACTAGAGGGAGTTCCCATGCTAAGCAATGTACACCATTGTCTGTATGCCAGAGGAATATTTCAGAACTTCTGGCTACACTAATATATCCCGGCTGTACTTCTGTATTGTCCAGGGGGGTTGTTAAGGCGGAGGCACTGGGGGCATGTGACCTGCTTCTCCTGCAGGGTACCTGCTACTGAAAAAGCCGGCATCCCTTCCCATCTGCTGCTTCTTGTCACAAAAACAGGCCTCAGAACCAAGCTGCCCCTAGGCAGAGATGATTTGTGTTGGGAGGGGGGATTTGGGGAGAAAAGATTTGTGCTGGGAGGGAGTTGTGCTGGTATTTGTACAAGGACAAATATTTGTGCTGGGAGATTGGGCCAATCAGCAGAGGAGGGAATTTTTGCATTTTTGTTTGAGGACCATTTCTGCTTGTGGGGGAACTTTGTGCTGGGGTGGAGTGTGCATATCAATGGTGGATTTTTCTTTTGGGGCAGTGGGACTTTTGCTCAGTGGGGAAAGTGGCAGAGAGTGTTGCTTACGAGGGAAATTTTGCAACCTCCTGACTCCTACTCTCTGTGCATTACACACCCTGACTCCTTGAATCACTTTATTTTGCACTTCTGGTCCCTGTGCTCTGTTCAGTACACACTCCTGAACCCTGCACTCTGTTCAATACACACTTCTAACCCCTGCACTCTGTTCAGTACACACTCCTGAACCCTGCACTCTGTTCAGTACACAATCCTGAACCCTGCACTCTGTTCAGTACACACTCCTGACACCTACAATTTACCCACTCCTGACCCTTGCACTCTGTGCGTTACACATCCCTGATGCCTGCGCTCAAATTGTTTTGTACTCCTGACCAATGCAATTTGCACATTACACATTCCTGATCCTGCACTCTGTACAAATGTCACACTCCAGACCCCTGCACTCTGCACATTAGATACTCCTGACTCCATGAAATACTCCTACACTGCAAATTACACACTCCTGACCTCTGCACTCTGTACTGCATTTTGTGCTTTACGTACTCATGACATCTGCACTCTGTGCTTTATGTACACCTAAACCTGGCACGGACTGCAGCCCTTGCACGATATGTACACCAGAACCTTGCATTACACATCCTTGAACCTTGTCCTATCTCCTTACAGACTCCTGCACTATACTGTATACACTATATTTTACATTACAGACTTCTGACCAAAGATTCTTGCTAAGCAATCCCTGACTTTTTTTTAATGAAGGCTTTCTTTATGGTAGGCTCAGACAAAATGTCAGCTCTCTGCCTATTTTCACTGTGCACAGAAACATGTCATTTTTAAAAAGGATTGTGCTGAGGTTTATACATGTTTGAGACTCTTGCTTGTTACACAGCAATCAAAGCATATTTTTGGCTATAAGAAGGCTCTGGTTTTACCTAACCATGCCCTTTAAAGCCCCTTTCACTGTTAACACAATTTTGCCACACCCAGTGCTTGCAGCGGTTTGCCGTATTACTGCTCTCCTTGGGGTGCCCAAAGGTGTTGCTATGAAGACCTGTAGCCTGTGCTTCTTGTATCGTGTGAAGTGTGCAGAGAAGCACTGCAATGTAAAATGCATGCAGAGGCAGGTAAATGTGCAGGTGTTTTCCTGCACATTTTTCAATGAATTCTGGTGTGAACGGGCTCTAAAGATTGTATAAAAATTTTAGGGCAGCATAACACTAAGGCCTCATACACACGGACGTTTCTTAAAAAATAAACAAAACGTCGGGCCCGACGTCAAGGAAAAAAAATAGGTGTTTTTCTGCGTTATGCATCTGTGTTAGTGAGCGCCGGCGTCAATAGGCGTTTTTTTAAAAAATCATCCCTCTGCGATTTTTCAACCTAAAAACGTTGGCGTCAAAAAACGCCGGTTAACGCCGGTATGGCGTTAGTGAGCGTTTTGCGGCGTCGATGCCAAAAAACGCCAAAACGTTACAGCCTCAGAACACGCTGGCCATGGGTTCTAGTTTCAGCTCACAAATGCCGACGCCATCTACAGCTCAAAAACATCTGCGTTTTTATGAGGCCATTGACTAACATGGAGAGCTGCAAAAAACGCCGGCGTCAAAAAACGTCCGCGTGTATGAGGCCTAAATAGTAAAATAATACATTTTGTATAGAGATGTACACATCAGACCAAAAAAAAGGGACAACTGAGGCTGCATGAGGGACAGAGTGATTTGGTCTCAAAAGAGGGACAGTCCCTCCAAATGAGGGACAGTTGGGTTCTATGTCTCCATGTGCTGCTTCTTCCTCCCCCTCTTTGAGCTCTGCCTTACAGTAGGCTGCAAAAGGTTGATACCAAGTGAAATTCACAAACTTACACAGCTTGCTTTGAAAAATTAATTTAATGATGCATGATTGGTTACAGAACGGCATTAATTAGTGCCAATTATGTGCCCGGAGTTCAGCTTTAAGTACAAGCTTTGCTTGTAAATGAGGGGGCTTTTATTTTGCTTAAGGCTAATAACGAAAATGCACTGAAAGAAATACAGCTCAGGCTCAACACAAAAGAATTTTTAAACTAACAGGGAAAAGGACTCCTGCAGGTTTCTGAAGACCTATGTATGTGCCTGGGGCCCTCAATCTTGTTTCCAGGCAGAATAAGGAAACTTTGGATGTAGAGATCCAGGTACAGCCTCGTAGAGCCCTCTGCTGTCCTAAGAGTGAAGTGTAAAGAATTCAGGTACATGCTGTGTATGATCACGGGGCCTGTTAATGTGTTCCTTTGTAGAGATCTGAAAGTTATTTCCATGTGAAAGAGACAGAACCTGCAGGTATTCTAAAATTTACATAATAAAGCCAATGGAGCTGGGTGCTAGTGGAGTTTCTCGTACACATATACCCTACTAGGCACAGCACAGTGGTTTAGAAGCGTCTTACAGCACTGAGGTCCTAAGGCTGTCCATAGAGGGTTCAAATCTTGGCTGGGTCAGCAGGAACTGGCCAAGATTCGAACCTTGTGTGGGTAGGCTCAGGGCCGGCTCTACCACTAGGCGGAGTAGGCGGCCGCCTAGGGTGCCACTGCCGCCCAGGGCACCCAGCCGCTGTTGATCTGTCACTGGTTTGCATCGATCACTTATGTCACTGGAGAGCCGCGGCTGGCAGCACACCAGGGCGGTAAAATGAGGCGGGTCCAGGGGCAAAGGTGCAGGCCTGTGGACCACGGCTAAAGAAATGGGTAGAGAGGTGCTGCAAAAATCTCCATCTCCAACGTATACATGGACAGGGCAAAGGGGGTGGAATCAGGGGCAGAGCCAAAGGGGGGGTGGCAAAATGTGGTTTCGCCTAGGGTGTCAAAAATCCTTGCACCAGCCCTGGGTAGGCTGAATGTACCAAGTTGATCGATCGCTCAACTTGGGTACAACCAGCCTGCCGGATTCACTTGTGATTATCGAAGCGTGCAAATTTATTTCCTGCTACCTGCACCAGTGCCCCATAGCAAGTGGCTTGCTATTGGGGGCACTGGTCAAGGGGGAGGAGCCAGGAGCATCAGCGGGGGACCCAAAGAAGAGGAGAATTGGGGCTGCTCTGTGGAAACCATTAAACAGAGCAGGTAAGTATAACAGTCGTGGCTCGATATCGCAAACCACCGTCATACGACGGCGGCTATGAGATCGCTCACTGTGTTCGGGGAGGGCCAGAGAGCGGGTGTGGCGGACTCGATCGCCGCCGGCTACCCGTGATGCCCCCCCGGAGTGAAAGAACGGAGGTCTGTGTAAGTAAACACGGACCTCCGTTCTGTGAGAGGGGGAAGGGCTGTGATCACAGCCTTCCTCTACATGGAAGCTGCGATCACTTCCCTTCCCCTGCTAGGGCAGCCCATACAGTTAGAACACGCCCAGGGAACACAGTTAACCCTTAGAGCGCCCAATGCAGGTTAACCCCTTCACTGCCAATGGCATTTACACAGTAATCAGTGCATTTTTATAGCACTGACCGCTGTATAAATGCCAATGGTCCCAAAAAAGTGTCAAAATGGTCCGACATGTCCGCTGAAATATCGCAGTACCGCTAAAAATCGCAGATCGCCGCCATTACTAGTAAAAAATAAAAATAAAATATAAAACCCCAAAAATGAATTCTCATCATCCGTAAACGCGGCCACTTTTGCGCAAACCAATCAATAAACGGCGATTGCGATTTTTTTTATCACAAATATGAGGAAAATTATAAATGGGCCAAAACTGATGAAAAAAAAAAGTTTTTTTGTATTTTTTTTTTTGGGATTTGTATTTTAGCAAAAAGTAAGAAATTTGGTTTTTTTTGCAAAATTGTCGCTCTTCTTTTGTTTATAGCGGTGATCAGAAATGACGCAGCGATGATCAAATACCACCGGGTACAACGTCGCACGACCGCGCAATTGTCAGTTAAAGCGACGGAGTGCCGAATCGCAAAAAGTGCTCTGGTCCTAAAGTGTGA
The DNA here is from genome assembly GCA_018402905.1 of Glandirana rugosa. Lineage (NCBI taxonomy): Eukaryota > Metazoa > Chordata > Amphibia > Anura > Ranidae > Glandirana > Glandirana rugosa. The sequence goes on from BLSH010380339.1 coordinate 1,269,494, forward strand.
AATCCTTCCGGGGCTGAAGTGGTTAAAGGCCGAACCTTTATTACCACTTTGTTTACATATTGGCAAGCTAAAGCTGAGCTCTGAGCACAACTTTCATTTAAATATATTACTCAATAGACACAACTATATATATCCACTCTGACTGCATCAAATGCATTTGAAAACACAGTTATTACCTTGTAAAAGTAGCAATGACAGCATCACTGTGCTGCTCATAGCCTGCGCAGAGACCAGGGAAGGGGCCCAGCAGCTCCATCCACTACAAGCTGCCTGGAGAAACTACAGGCGGGGGCGGAGACAAGACCAGTCACCCTGCACAAGGAGAGAGCAGCAGCAGTGACCGGTCTTTATTACAGGAAGGAAAGATCTGTGAGAAATACACAAAGCACACCAAGATTCAAAAAAATAATTAACATGAAAAATGTATTTAGACAATATTTGCTTATCCTAGAGTTCAGCTTTAAAGCACACCCAAATAGGGTTGCCACATCATCCCTTTAATCCAGGACACATATGAATTACACAGGTTGTTCTGAGGCTAATTGAATGCAGATGAGGCACTAAGTGAGTTTAATTACCACCTTAATCAGCCACAGAACCTGTGCAATTAATATGTGTCCTGGATTAAAGGGATGATGTGGCAACCCTACACCCAATGCTACCTATAAACTTCCAAAATATTTTTTCATATGAAGACTGGACAATTTTAAGGGGTTGTTCAGTACCAGTTATTTAGGGCCCATTGCTGCAGAGAGCCCCTGATAGGAGCACTCAAAACCCGGGTTAGTCTGCAGTATGTAATATACTGCTTTTGCATAAAAAAATAAAAGGGACAGACTCGATGGACTACTCAGTCTTTTTCTGCCGTCACTTTTCTATGTTTCTAAGAACCCTAACTGCACTGCAGATACAGATACCCTCACATTGCATTGTATGATCTTTGGAGCTATGCTTTAGCAATGACATAATAAAAATATGAATTAGCCATTAGCCAGCCTTACATCAGGGTTTCCATCAGAATCCACCCTTATATTAGGGTCTACATTAGGGTTCCCCTTATATTAGGGTCACCATCAGTTTCCCCCCCTACATCAGAGTCCCCCTTACATCAGGGTCTACTTAAGGGTCGCCATCAGATGGCCCTTGCATCATGATCTACATGAGAGTCCCCCCCTTATATTAGGATCACCAGCAAAGTTCCCCTTACTTTAGAGTCACCATCAGATCCCCCCCCACATTACAGTCACCATCAGATTCCGCCTTGTACCAGGGTTCCAATCATAGTGCCCCCTTGCTTCCGGTCAAAGCAAAGACCACAGGCAGCCTCTGCTGACCTGAATACAAAATCTGTGCCAGATCTGGCCCATGAGCTGTAGCTTGGAAACCCCAGTATTAACCACTTCACCCCCGGAAGAATTTCCCAGGTTAGGACCAGAGCACTTTTTGCGAATTGGCACTGCGTTGCTTTAACTGACAATTGCGCGGTCGTGCGACGTTGTACCCAAACAAAATTTGAGTCCTTTTTTTCCCACAAATAGAGCTTTCTTTTTCGTGGTATTTGATCCCCTCTGCGTCATTTCTGCTCATCGCTATAAACAAAAGAAGAGCGACCATTTTGCAAAAAAAACAAAATTTCTTACTTTTTGCTAAAATACAAATCCCCCAAAAAATATAAAAAAACATTTTTTTTCATTGGTTTTGGCCGATTTATATTCTTCCTCATATTTGTGATAAAAAAAAAATCGCAATCAGCGTTTATTGATTGGTTTGCACAAAAGTGGCCGCGTTTACGGATGGTGAGAATTCATTTCTGGGGTTTTTATTTTTTTTTACTAGTAATGGCGGCGACCCTGAACCTGATCAAAAGTTTACATACCCTGGTAATTTTGGCCTGATAACATGAACACGAATTGACACAAATGGGTTTCAATGGATATTAAAGGTAACCATCCTCATCTGTGATCTGTCTGCTTGTAATTAGTGTGTGTGTATAAAAGGTCAATGAGTTTCTGGACTCCTGACAGATCCTTGCATCTTTCATCCAGTGCTGCACTGACGTTTCTGGATTCTGAGTCACGGGGAAGGCAAAAGAATGGTCAAAGGATCTGCAGGAAAAGGTAGTTGAACTGTATAAAACAGGAAAGGGATATAAAAAGATATCCAAGGAATTGAGAACGCAATCAGCAGTGTTCAAACTAATCAAGAAGTGGAAAATGAGGGGTTCTGTTGAAACCAAACCACGATCAGGTAGACCAACTAAAATTTCAGCCACAACTTCCAGGAAAATTGTTCGGGAAGCAAAGAAAACCCACAAATAACTTCAGGTGAAATACAGGACTCTCTGAAAAGTGGTGTGGCTGTTTCAAGATGTACAATAAGGAGGCACTTGAAGAGAGATGGGCTGCATGGTCGAGTCGCCAGAAGAAAGCCATTACTACGCAATTGCCACAAATTATCCCGTTTACAATACGTCAAACAGCACAGAGACAAGCCTCAAACCTTCTGGCACAAAGTCATTTGGAGTGATGAGACCAAAATTGAGCTTTTTGGCCACAACCATAAACTCTACATTTGGAGAGGAGTCAACAAGGCCTGTGAAACACGGAGGTAGATTGCTGATGTTTTGGGGATGTGTGAGCTACAAAGGCACAGGGAATTTGGTCATAATTGATGGCGAGATGAATGCAGTATGTAATCAAAAAATACTGGAGGAACATTTGTATTCATCAGCCAGGAATCTGCGCATGGGACGTACTTGGACATTCCAACATGACAATGATCCAAAACACAAGGCCAAGTCGACCTGTCATTGGCTGCATCAGAATAAAGTGAAGGTTCTGGAGTGGCCATCTCGGTCTCCTGACCTCAATATCATTAAGCCACTCTGGGGGGATCTCAAACATGCAGTTCATGCAAAACAGCCCAAGAATTTCCAGGAACTGGAGGCTTTTTGCCAAGAGGAATGGGCAGCTTTACAATGTGAGAAGATAAAGAGCCCCATCCACAAATACCACAAAAGACTTCAAGCTGTCGTTGATGTTAAAGGGGGCAATACACGGTAATAACCACTTCCACACCACGCGCAGTATATTTACTGCGGCAGTGTGGACTTGTTCCGCGAATCACCGTAAATAAACGGCGATTTGCGGAGTGGCCACTAGGGGGCGTGTGCGCGCCCACCGTACTCCAGAGGAGTGTGACCGCGGCTTGGGCAGGCCCGATGTCCGCCGGCGAGCCGCGATGATCGGCCACAGCAAAAGAACGGGGAACCGCCAATGTAAACACGGCGGTTCCCTGCTCTGTCAGTGCGGGCATAGGAGATCTACTGGTCACTGGGAAAAGTTAGATCTCTTATGCTCATGGTAGCCCAGCCCCCCCACAGTTAGAACACGCCTAGTTAACCCCTAGATCTCCCCCTGCAGGTTAACCCCTTCCCTGCCAATGACATTTACACAGTAATCAGTGGACATTTAAATTTCTGATCGCTGTATAAATGTCATTGGTCCCAAAAAAGTGTCAAAAATGTCCGACATGTCTGCCCCAATATCGCAGTACCGATAAAAATCGCAGATCGCCGCCATTACTAGTAAAAAATGTAAAAATAATAAAACCCCCAGAAATTAATTCTCATCATCCGTAAACGCGCCAACTTTTGCGCAAACCAATCAATAAACACCATTTACGTTTTTTTTTTAACCAAAAATATGAGGAAGAATATAAATTGGCCAAAACCAATGAAAAAAATGTTTTTTTTTCAATTTTTTTTGGATTTGTATTTTAGCAAAAAGTAAGAAAAACTGTTTTTTTTTTCAAAATTGTCGCTCTTTTTTTGTTTATAGTGGTGATCAGAGATGACGCAGAGGGGATCAAATACCACCAAAAGAAAGCTCTATTTGTGGGGAAAAAAAGGACGCAAATTTTGTTTGGGTACAACGTCGTACAACGGAGGTGTACGTAAGTAAACACGGACCTCCGTTCTGTGAGAGGGGGAAGGGCTGTGATCACAGCCTTCCTCTACATGGAAGCTGTGATCACTTCCCTTCCCCTGCTAGGGCAGCCCACACACAGTTAGAACACACCCAGGGAACACGGTTAACCCTTAGAGCGCCCCCTGCAGGTTAACCCCTTCACTGCCAATGGCATTTACACAGTAATCAGTGCATTTTTATAGCACTTATCGCTGTATAAATGCCAATGGTCCCAAAAAAGTGTCAAAATGGTCCGACATGTCTGCCCCAATATCGCAGTACCGCTAAAAATCGCAGATCGCCGCCATTACTAGTAAAAAATAAAAAAACAAAAAAAAACCCCAGAAATTAATTCTCATCATCCGTAAATGCGGCCACTTTTGCGCAAACCAATCAATAAACGCCAATTGCGATTTTTTTTTTATCACAAATATGAGGAAGAATATAAATCGGCCAAAACCGATGAAAAAAAATGTTTTTTTGGATTTTTTTTTTGGATTTGTATTTTAGCAAAATTGTCGCTCTTCTTTTGTTTATAGCGGCGATCAGCAATGACGCAGCGATGATCAAATACCACCAAAAGAAAGCTCTATTTGTGGGAAAAAAAGGACGCAAATTTCGTTTGGGTACAACATCGCACGACCGCGCACTTGTCAGTTAAAGTGACGCAGCGCCGAATTGCAAAAAGTGCTCTGGTCCTAAAGTGTGAAATCCTTCCGGGGCTGAAGTAGTTAAGAACTATCTTCAGTGTAAAGAAGAACAAGGAGTCCTGGAAGCGATGGTTTGGCCCCCAGAGCCCTGATCTCATGATCATGTAGTCTGTTTTGGATTACGTAAGGAGACAGAAGGATTTGGGGCAGCCTACATCCACAGGAGATCTGTGGTTAGTTCTCCAAAATGTATGGAACAACCTACCTGCCGAGTTCCTTCAAAAACTGTGTGCAAGTCTACCTAGAAGAAGGCAAAGGGTGGTCACACCAAATATTGATTCGATTTGCATTTCTCTTCCGTTCATTTACTTTCTATTTTGTTACTTGATAAAAAATAATCTATTACCACTTCTATTTCTGAAAGCATTCTTCATTTACAGCATGTTTTCACACCTGCCTAAAACTTTTGCACATGGTGGCTGCAATTCTTTTTTTTTATTGGGCTTTTTTCCTTTTGTTTTCACCTGTTGATCTGACCAGTAACACACCTCCTGTATTAGAGTGCCCCTATCTGGATTTGTGCTAGGAGAATTTTCTTTCTTGGGGGGAAGGGGGGGGGATTTGTGCTTGTAGGGGTAATTGGGGGTATTTATGCTAGAAAGGGGATTTGTAGTGTGGGGGGGGGGGGGTCAGAGGATGTGTACTTGGAGGGGAAATTCGAGGAGGATTTGTGCTAGGAGGGGTGATTTTTTGGGGAGGGGGGACATTTGTGAGGAGGATGGATATATGCTGAGGGGATAAGCATGCAGATTAGTGCCCAATTTTCTTTTGGGGGGGAGGGGATTTTTGCTGACACATAATGCTAATACACCTGGGGGAGGGGCAGTTTGGCATGTTCTCCCTGGGCTCTAGGTGACCTTGTCCCGGCGCTGCCTACAGGTAGGCATTTTTATAGGCTTACCTGTAGATACAACTGAAAAAGTGGACTCTACAACCTCTTTGACCACTTCCCACTGCTGCATTTACAAATGACAGGCAGGCGGCGGCTCTATTGTTCTGGGACGACTTCTTACAACGTTATCATACTATCGCCTGCGGGGGCCTTGCAGCGCAACGATCGGTGGTGCGCTCTGTTCCTGGGACACGGCACATCACAGATCTTGGTAAAGAGACAATGACAAGGCTCTTTATCCATGTGATCAGCTGTATCCAATCACAGCTGGTCACATGTAAACAAGGAAATGTTGGTTATCTGCATTCCTTTCCTCACACTGACAGAGAGTGAGGAGAGGAGATTGGATCAATGGCATTTCCTCAAAGGGGAGATTTGCTCAGACAATTAGGGCACTGATTATCAGTGTCCTAATTATCAGTGCAGCCCCAACAGTGCCCAGCAGTGACTCCAGTCAATGCCCAGCAATGATGCCAATTGGTGCCCATCAGGGATGCTAGTCAGTGCTGCGTTTTAGTGCCCATTAGTGCCACAAATCAGTGCCCATCAATGCCCATCAGTGCCACCTATCAGTCCCCATCAGTGCCGCATATTAGTGCCCATCAGTGCAGCCCATCAGCGCACATCAGTGAAGGAGAAAAATCACTTATTTGCAAAATTTTATAACAGAAACTAAGAAAACCTTTTTTTTTCAAAATGTTTGATTTTTTTTTGTTTAAACACTGTGCAAATGTCATTCAAAGTGCAACAGTGCTGAAAGCTGGCCTGGGCAGAAAGGGAGTCAAAGTGCCCAGTAGGCAAGTGGTTAAGTAGGCAGTAAATGATTCAGCCCACTCATTATATCATATAAAAATATCATATTAGGGTGGGCAACTCCTAAGAGTATAGAAGGCGTTGCTCAAATCTTCAATAGAAAACCTAGAAAATTACCTATGACCGGGGACATAATACACAGTGATGTATTTATGCCAAAACACAATCACCCGTGCAGGTACGTGGGTGGGCGGCTTTTAGTCACCTTTCATCAGGCGTCCCCAGCCTACAGGAAGCTCCTTGTCCTAATTGCTGTTGCAGAGCCTGAATGGGGCACTCTAATACCTCTCCAAACAATGCACCCGCTGCCTGGCTGCCAGATGAAAGCAGAGGAAGGGCGATGGGGAATTGGCAGGTCGGGTTGGCGGTGACGAATGTGTGGTAGGTGATGGCTGCAGACCAACGTATGCGGTAGTGTAATACAGACCCCGGCCCTCTTTCAGCAGCCAGCTTTGTTTATCGTACAAAGGAATAACTTCACTCTGAATTTTACAAGTGAAAGCAAACTTAACAGAAGCAGCTCCCCGCAGGCCAAGGGTGACGAAAGCAACTTGTGTATAAGAGCGACTTCATAAAGTGTTAGAAATCTCATTACTGTGGATGCAGGGTGAGCTGCAACCACAAATAGGACCGCATTTACTACCCATCATATCACACTGACACTTTGTATCATCAAAACCGCACAAACAAACCTTGTTTAACCGCTTCTGGGCCGCCCAATGGACATTTACTGCAGCGGGCGGCCTCTCTGTGTGAAATCACATACCTGTACATGATTTCACTCTTCCTGGTCTGGGGCGTGCATGCTCGCCACTGGTGAACAGCTGCTGCTGTGATTGGATACAGCGGGAGCCAATCAGCGAGTCCGGAGGACCTGATTTCTGCAGGGACCCACCGATCATTCCCGAAGCAGACAGAATGGTGGTCAGCATATGTAAACAAGGCGGATTGCCATTTGGTGACAGGAGAAGACTGAGATCTTGTGTTTTTGCTAAGCAGGAACATGGATCTCTGTGTAGCACTGCCCCCTTGAGGGTTGCTTAAGATTTCATTTCCCCCTTGGCCTTCCCCACTCTGAGAGTCCTCCACCACCCCTGACACTCTGGGTTCACTCATATTGCACGATTCCATTAGGGTTAATTCACTTGTAGTAATGGAGACCACACCAAAGTTTACGTTTGAAGTATTTACTTAACTCTCGCTTTATATGGAAAAGGTGACTTCTGAATAGTAAAAGGTTACAATGCAAGGAACAACAATTAACAGAGTCTGTTAAATTAGTAACTCACAAAGTTCACACAAACATGACCTTGATCCATTTAGTGAATAGGAGGGGCAGTTACTAAACAGTATTCACTACTCCCTGCTACTCACCCGTAATTGTAATAGGTACCACAATAGAATTCCTCCAATTGAGTTTAAACAACTACCCACTGGGTCCCTCGTGAGTGATATAACTAGGTAGAATTTAGAGTAAATTGGGCAGAAATGGTAATGTTTTCTATAAAGCTTGGTGAACCCATGGTGAATTGATACCACTGAAAGGAATGCAAATAAAATGGTGCCACTCAATGAGATGTAAATAAAATGGTACCACTCAATGAAATGCAAATAAACAATACCATTCATTCAATATAATGCTACTATATTAGAAATAGCAATACTTTAACTAAATCTTCCTGCTCTAATTCTGAGAGTTCTTAGGGGATGCAATAACACAGAGTATACTGAAGTGCAGGAGAGGTTTAAAGTTCTTGTGGTTGTAGAAATCCTGTATTGCAATGTTCAGTAGATCTTCTGCTGACTATTTGTGATTGGAAGTTAGGTACCTAAAAACACTGTGTCCTTCTAATCCTTGGGATGAGGCAAAAAAAGAGGTTTTAAATAACTTCACTGAATCAAACAACGTTCTCAGCAATCTCTGGCTTTTTGAAAGTAAACTGGTTACTAGCAGCAATCCAGTATATATAGTAACTATACTCCAGGATGCAGTTATGATGAACTTGCAAGACAATGTAACTACTCTTATAGGTGGGCCTAGGCCCGCTCACCAAACCAAAAGGGTGACTGCAGATAGACGGTCCGGCTGTTCAGATAATGATGATGATGCTGGAACCGCTGGTACCCCTTGCTCTTTGTTCCTGGGAAAGAATGGCCTCCACTGTACTCCATACAGCTCTCCTTGATCGATCAAATGGCTGTAACTGTGACGGCTGCGAAGCTGGAACAAACTCAGATGAGACTAGGCTGGTTCCGCCGATCGCCCTCCAAGATACTGTAGCTCCACAGTCCGCTGACTCACAGAACTTCAGCCTGCTGGAATCATTGTATATAGGCCGCAGGCCTCGATCCCTCTCTGAAGGCACACACATGGTCCACTGCTAGTCGATCACATCGTCCAAAGAGGCCGGAGTAAGCTCCTCCTCTCTCTTAAATAAGTTCTCCCACAAGGCACTGTTTCTCCCAGGAACCCTCACTGCAGCACAGCGCGCTGGAAAATGGAGTCCTTCCTCATCAGAGTCAGTCATTGTTCCCATCTTGTCACACTACAAATCCCATAAAGCATCACTCTCCAGGGTCAGGTCCTGTTCAGCAGGTTAATACTAGAGGGAATCCTCTATAACATTCCAAGGGCACAATTGTCTATATGCCAAAGGGGCGTTTCTGGACTCCTGGCTACATCTGTCTTTTTACAGTACAAGTAACCCACAGTTAGAAAGCACCTCCCTAGGGACACATTTAACCCTTTGATTTCCCCAATGTTAACCCCTTCCCAGCCAGTGTCATTAGTAAAGTTACACTGCATAATATTTAGCACTGATCACTGTATTGGTGTCACTGGTCCCCAAAAAAGTGTCAAGTGTCACTTAGTGTTCGATTTGTCCACCGCAATGTCACAGTCATAAGCCGCTAATCGCCGCCATTACTAGTAAAAAAAAAATCCATAAAAATATCCCATAGTTTGCAAACGCTATAACTTTTGTGCAGACCAATCATTATACGCTTATTGGGATTTCTTTTTACCAAAAATATGTAGCAGAATACATATTGGACTAAAGTTATGAAGAAATTTGGATTTTTTTTGGGGGGGGGGAAATGTTTTATAGTAGAAAGTAAAAAATATTGTTTTTCTTTTCAAAATTGTCAGTCTTTTTTTGTTTATAGCGCAAAAAATAAAAACGCAGAGGTGACCAAATACCACCAAAAGAAAGCTCTATTTGTGGGAAAAAGACAAAATTTTATTTGGGTACAACGTCGCAGGACTGCGCAATTGTCATTTAAAGTAACGCAGTGCCGTATCGCAAAAAATGGCTTGTTATGAAGGGGAGTAAATCTTCCAGAGCTGAAGTGGTTACATTTGCTGCACTGTGAAGCAAAGCACCGCAGCTGCAGTAATGTGTACAGACCTGTTTGGCCACAATGTTATCATCTGCCTGTTCTTACTTCCCATGTGAACTGGGATGCACCTGCTCAATCCATCAGCTGTCATCTGTGACTGAAATTACCACAGGTTTGCATAAAAGGAAACCTGTCATGAGAAAAAATAAAAGTGCCTTACGTTCCACCCCTATTTTCGGAATGCTAGTTCACTGATTGTCATTCTGATCCTCAAAGGAGAAGTAGAGCCAAAGCTTGTTAGGCTGTACTTCTCCTGTGGATCACAGTTTGTTCTGCACTCCTGTGACCCATTTTCAGCAAACAGCGGGCTGAAGCCCGCTGCCAGCTGATGTCACAGAGCCGGTCCATGCTGGGGCAAGATTGCTACAATAAAGTCAGGATTCGCCCTCAACACTGGACCGCCACCTGGCTCAGCCTCTCACCGAGCCGTTGAGAGCCTGAGCCAGCCGCTCCCACCCCCTCCACAGCACAGCACTCCAGTGAGCGCAGGGGAGCAGAGCTCATGGAGCTCTGAGAACCGAGCGATCGGAGGTCTTTGATGGCTTGGTTCTCAGTCTTAGAGCCAACAGGCAATTAAAAGACCATACAGCGCTCAATCCAAAGTTTTACCCCAAAAAAACAGATAGTGGTTGGCAATGGGTTCAACGATGCAGCCCTCCTCAAGACTTGGTGGTCTTCAGGAAACTGCAGAAAGGCATTACCACCAAACACCATTTATTTAAAAAATTGTTTACTGGGAGACTTTCCACAACCAAACAAACAATATACTTACATTCAAATGACAAATGGCAGACTGTGATATTTCACGGTATAAACCAAAACCCAAATGCAGACTTCAAAATGATACAGTCAAACAGCTTAAATGGCTTTAACGTGGCCTATGAACTCAGGCAAAAAGGGGATCTGATGTGTCCTAACAACAGTCTGTTTCCCTCAAATCTTGAAATCACAGACCCAGGCAATGAACATGTGAGACAATAGGCCAAAAATGCAAATTATCACTGTAACAGTTATAGTGAGAGTTCCCCTTTAAAGGTAGTCACTGGGATCACTAAATGACTGATACTAAGGAAGTAACAATGAGAGTCCTCATGATGGAGATATCCAAGATCTTTGACTAGCCTGGCGTTGGTGCACTTGGTGTCCTGTTGAGCAGGATAAACAAAGGGTACTTGTAAGTATCTGGTAAGGCAAAGTGGAATATAGGATGCTAGCAGTATCCTGGTAGGCAAAGTGAAATGTAGTGACTGTTCAGCAGGGCGTGAGTGTTCCTACCAATGTGGGCACCGGTTAGGCAATGTTGCCTGACTACTGTGTCTTTTAGGATGGGCAATATGCCTGCTCACCCATCCTGGGATCAAGCGATAGGTTCCCCGAAAGGCCTGACTGGCCACCTTACAACCGGATCGCCCCACATCCTCAAGAACGCCTGGGGATGTACTCTGGGATACCTCTCAGATGGGATGTCCGTCACCGTCTGACCCCTGGAGCTGTGGCAGGATCAGCAGACCAAACTCTGGAGCTGTGGCAGGATCAACACACCTACCTCTGGAACTGTGGCTGGATGGATCCCTTCTGTGGTTAACAGCAGCCTCCCAGGTCACATCTGTCTCCTTCTCTCCCTCATGGAGAACTCCCCAGCCTTCCAAAATGGAGTCATTAGCCAGCCCTCTCGTTTTGCAGAGCCCCCTGGGATTTGTAGTTCTGTGCCTTCAAAAGTTAGCAGGGCAGCTCTCTCAGGGGACTTCATATTCCAGAGTACTTTGCTGCTCTCAGCAATCCCTCTGGTCCTGCTGCTTGTAAAAGCCTCCTTGATTGGTTATTGTCACCAATCTCCTCATAGGCACACATAATCTGTGCAGTGTAATCCAATGTGTGTGTGTGCAGATGGAGAGAAACTCATGCAGGGGCATGACAAGCAGCTTAAAGTGGTTGTCAACTTGTGACAACCACTTTAACCTACAGGTAAGCCTAGAATAAGGCTTACCTGTAGGTGCCCTGCATATCTCCCAAACCTGCACAGTTCGGGAGATATGCAGTGTATTTGCTGTGCCGACTTTATGTCGGCACATGCGCAGTGAAGAAACGGCCTCTGTGCCGTTCCTCCACTGCGACTGTGCCGTGACTGGCGGCTCCTGCGCGCATGCGAGGGTGTGACGTCACGCGACTCCAGCCAGTCACAGCGGTGGAGTCGTGGCCCCGGAAGGAAGAGGGGCAGAAGATGGACGCTGCCATGACAGGGGACATCACTGGACGTCGCAGGCTTCGTTTACAGGTAAGTGGCACATAATGGGCTACTATGCGATGCATAGTAGTCCATTATGCTTCTACCTTACAGGGGAATATAGAGGAAAGTAAACCCCATCTGGGTTTACTTCCTCTTTAACCACTTCCCGCCCGGCGCATAGACAAATGACGTCCGGGCGGGTGGTTCATTATCCTGACTGGACGTCTATTGACGCCCTCAGGATAATCCGGGGTTGCGCATCGCGGCGATCAGTGGTGCCGTGGGTCAGTCTGACCCACCGCATTACCGATCGAGGTAAAAGGCTTCAATCTGAAGCCTTTTACCATGTAATCAGCCATGACCAATCACGGCTGATCACAGTGTAAATAGGAAGAGTCGTTTATCGTCTTTTCCTCTGCTCAGGTCTGCAGACCTGAGCAGCAGAGAGCCGATCGGCTGCTCTCCTGACAGGGCGGGGCTGCGCTGAACATATACCAGTGCAGCCACTCTCAGGATCACCCCACTGGACCACCAGGGAGCCTGCCCAGGACCACCAGGGAGCCCCCCCCGGACATCACAAAGAGGCCGCCCAGGACCATCAGGGAAGGATCACAGAGGCCGCCCAGGACCACCAGGGAGCCCCCACTAGACCACCAGGTAAGGGCAATATTGTGCACTGTAGGGATGGCACTGTGCCCATGTATGATGCCTGCCAGTGCCATCCCTAACAGTGCTTGTTGCACCAGTGCCCACCACTGCCACCTATAAGTGCCCACCTGTACCACCTATCAGTGCCCACCTGTGCCACCTAAAAGTGCCCACCTGTGCCACCTAAAAGTGCCACCTATCAGTGCCCAGTGGCACTTATCAGTGCCGCCTATGAGTGTCCATCAGTGCCGCATATCAGTGCCACGTATCAGTGCCCATCAGTATTGCTTGTCAGTGCCGCCCATCAGTGCTGCATATGTGCCCCATCATCAGTGCAACCTTATCAGTGCCACCTCATCAGTGCCAATCTGTACTGCCTCATCAGTGCCCGTCAGTGTAGCCTCATCAGTGCCCATCAGTGTAGCCACATCAGTGCCCGTCAGTGAAGAAAATGTACTTTATACAAACTTTTGTGACAGAAACAAAGAAAAATTTATTTTTTTTTCAAAATTTTCGTTTTTTTTTTTTTATAGCGCAAAAAATAAAAACTTCAGGGGTGATCAAATACCACCAAAAGAAAGCTCTATTTGTGGGAACAAAATAATAAAAACTTTGGGTACAGCGTCGCACGACCGCGCAATTCTCATTCAAATCGCAACAGCACTGAAAGCTGAAAATTGGTGTGGGCGGGAAGTGTTCTAAGTGCCTGGTATTGAAGTGGTTAAAGAGATACCTGCTACACATACTCACAAAATGCAAACAAAATCAGGCGTATCAAGTAGACAGCTGCCGCAGGTGAGACTGGTGTTCCATCTAATGCCACATGGTGGAAAATCTTACACGTTTCGGGGGACATACCCCCTTCCTCAGAGCTTCCTTAGAGCCGACGGGGGGCAGATGCAGCATCTACCTAGGTAAGTATGATTTTGCTTAGCGAGATCCTAAGCCAGACAAAGCATGCAAGTCAGGAGTTCTGACTTCACTAGATGCATACTTATCCTGAGTCCGAGGATCGGAACATGAGCATGACAGCCAGGGTGCTACTACTTTCAGAAGAGGGTCAGCAGTGGTACCATGTGATGTTTCTCTGATGACATTTTTCCATAAAAGCAACAAAACAAAAATTACTAAAAAAAAAAGCTAAAATTGTCGATTAGCTGATGAGTCATACGGCATAGCAGAATGAGTCTGTAACTTCATATGAGATGGCAAGTACCATCGTGTAACAATGACGAGCCTGGCATACCGCATGTGACATAGCCAGGGTAACCATAATCTGGTGACAGTTATGTGAAGCAGTGTGTGTTCCCCAGAGCGTGTCCCAGCTCAGACTTCTAGGAAGTCATTAGGAACTGTGTTATTAGTGCATGAGGGCTGTTTATCTAGTGATGAGAGGCTGTGTAAAGTTTATTCTCTCTCACAAACCCTCGGAAGGATGCTCGCCAGACACCCCCGCAACACCTGGAATTCACCTGAAAAGACCTAAACTATCTCCGACCTCCCCCTTCCGAACTTCCACTTCAAAGACCAGCATCAGGTCCTGCAGTCTAGACAATGCCCAAATAGTGGCCCAGGGATATATATATACAATACATGTAGCTGTATACATATATAAACTATTGGTGAATAATCACACCCACTATATTGTATGGGGGGAGACAGAGAAACCAGACACGGCTTTGTACACCTCCAGCGACATGACTCAAGATCAGGGGTGGCCAACATTTTGACCTTTCTGGGTGACAGTAGAAGAAGAGGAATTGTCTTGGGCCACACACAATATACACTAATAAGGCCCCCTGCACACTACTGTTCCTAAACTTGTGTTTTTGGGGGTTTTGGCAGGTTTTTTTTTTATTTGCCCCTGGATTCCTCACTATGTTACCCTATGGGGTTGATTTACTAAGGCAAATCCAAATCCACTGTGCACTGGAAGTGCAGTCGCTGTAGATCTGAGGAGAAGATCTGAAATGAGGGAAATTTCTGCTGATTTCTATCCAATTATGAGCAAGCAAAAATGCTGTTTTTTATTGTCCTTGCATGTCCACCTCAGATCTACAGAGACTGCACTTCAAAGTGCACTTGTAGTGCACAGTGCAGGGCTGGTGCAAGGATTTTTGACACCCTAGGCAAAACCTGGAGTAAAAATGGGGGGGGAGAGTGGTTCTATAAGGACAGAAAAATACTGCCACGTCCTATAGTTAGAAGTTCAAAGAAAGGGAGAAACTCCCAAATTGTGTGCTATCCCCTGGACTTTACAGGCAGTTGGTGTATATGGTACAAGAAAAAGGAATTAAGAAATAGTAAAAATGAAGTTTTATTAGTACAAAAACATATAATATATTCCAACATTGAAATGAGCTGGGACATAGAGTTCCCCGCTCACTTCAAATAGTATGTGGATTACAAAATCAAATGATAAATCAAATTTAAACAATGCATACATCAAATGCAGTTATAAAAGGACAAAAGATGAATTTGTCTAGACATGGTACTACAGTTTAACAGCGTGTATACTTAGAGATGCTTGGATGCATGTGAGAATAGACACATTCAAGGAGCCGCTTAACGAG
>BLSH010380339.1:1295817-1313982 GCA_018402905.1 Glandirana rugosa
CCGGCCGCCTATAGCTCAGGCGGGGAGGGAGACTACCCGAGGGGGTGAACCGTCACCTGTGCACGCGCGGGTGACAGGTCACCCCCTCGGGTCAGTAAGATGAGTAAGGGTACGGCTGTATGTTACTGACGCTAAGCGCCCTTGTTTGGTGTAACGGTGTCATTTGGCTCACCAATTTAATCCCAAGGGTTTCGGGGGGAATGTGGTCTCAGGGGGAATTAGATTACATGTGTGAGAGAGTCTCCGTCCTCTCCCTTCTTTCCCGCTCCCCTCTGAAGTCAAGTCTGTAACCTACACCTCGAGTGAGTAGGCTCCTACCTCCGAGTTCGTGACTGTGGAAAGTAGGTGCTGGACATTTGAAGCTCAGCAACTGGCAGATATGTGGATGAAAGGTGTCAGTGCTTGAGCCTCCATCCTCGGATGAGTGAGCTCCACATCCAATGTCTGAACTGAAGTCTCCCCTCGCCCTTTCTTCCCTCTCCTGCCTCTGAGAGAGTGTGTACATTAGATTAAGGGGGACTCTGGTGTAAGGGGGGCTTTGGGAACCCTAATTTAACCACTCGGTTTACTGTGGCAATGTGGTTTGTTCCCGCGAATCGCAGTCATTGTATGTCGGCATGGGAATGAGTAGAATGACTGGGCTCCCCCACTGGACAGTGGGCGCGCACGTGTCCACTGCCAAGTGGGGGAGCCCATCAGAGGGAGGGGCGGACTCGATATCCGCCGGCCACCCGCAATCATTCCCTGCAGTGAAAGAACGGGGATCTGCCAGTGTAAACAAAGCAGATCCCCATTCTGTCAGGGGAGTTGAGTGAGATTGTCTGTTCCCAGTAATCTGGAACAGCGATCTCTCTCTTCCTCCAGTCAGCCCAGCCCCCATACAGTTAGAAACACCTCCCAGGGAACACATTTAACCCCTGGATCACCAGTGTTAACCCCTTCCCTGTCAGTGACATTTGCATTTTTATAGCACTGATCGCTGTATAAATGTCAGTGGTTCCAAAAGTGTCAAACGTGTCCTATCTGCGCGCCGCAATGTTGCAGTCCCGCTAAAAATCGCAGATCGCTGCCATTACTAGTAAAAAAAAAAAAAAGAAATAATAAAAATGCCATAAATCTATCCCATAGTTTGTAGACGCTATAACTTTTTTGCGCAAACCAATCCATATACGCTTATTGGGATTTTTTTTACCAAAAATATGTAGAATACATATTGGCCTAAACTGATGAATACATTTGTTTTTTTACTTTTTTTTTTTTTTGCATATTTATTATAGCAAAAAGTAAAAAAAAAATATTATTTTTTTTCCAAAATTGTCGCTTTTTTGTTTATAAAAACACAGAGGTGATCAAATACCACCAAAAGAAATCTCTATTTGTGGGAAAAAAAGGACGTCAGTTTTGTTTGGGTACAGCACCGCACGACTGCGCAATTGTCAGTTAAAGCAACGCAGTGCCTTATCGCAAAAAATGGCCTGGTCAGGAAGGGGGTAAATCCTTACGGTCCTTAAGTGGTTAAGGGGAAATGCTGGTAACTCTAAAGTAAGTGGGAGCTTTGGTAAACAGAAACCCCCTTACATCAGAGTTCTCCCCTTTACATCACACTCCACAGCACTCCCCCTTAAAATAAATTGGCATGCGCCGCTAAAGTGTCCGGGTTTGGCTTGAAGAAAAGGTGGCAACCCTATTAACGGGGCACTAGTCAAACACAAAATATCCTGGATCAAGCTTCATAAAAGACTGGTGAGTATCTTCTGGGACAAACAATTGAAAGCCTCGTACACACGCTTAGATTTTCGCACGACAGAATGTTCATTCTTTGTTGGATGCTTGTCTCCTGTTGAAAATGAAGAGGCTACTAACCATACGAAATTTTTTAACAACCGAATTCAACGTCAGAAGTGATGTAATGTGTTGAATAGCTTTGTATGTATTTTTTAGTTTCTGAGCATGCGTAGTCGTGATGGTATGATTTTTTTCGTACGAAAACCGTACTAATGATACGAAAATCGGACGTTGAATTGACGTACAAAAAAAAATTTACTAGTCTGCACAACCAGCTGTCTTCTGAAAAATGGAAATCAGCTGTCGAAAGGACCACATTAACAGTAAGAATTTCGGACGATCGGTCGTCGTAAGAAAATTCCTGTCCAAAATTCACATTGCGTGTACGGGGCTTTACAGGAGAAAGTTTGAAACCCCTGGATCAGCTCTCTTCAATCCCCTGATTGATTGGTGGTGTTCTTGAGGTTGAAGGCCTGGGTCGGGGAAAATCAGCTCCTTTTTTTCCTTTCTCCCTTCTTTGCTCTTCTTCCTCTTTTCTCCATGCCCCCCCCCCCTTATTTTTTATTTTTGCTTTCTCTACTATTTTTATATGGTTGCTTAGGTGCTGGCCTCTGGGCCTTTCTGAGTCAAGGTTATGTGAGCATACTTCACTATTTGGTATTTGAAATGCCACATGGTGTTATCACATCCTATGGAGCAGATCTACAGGGCGGGCAATTTATATGGATACACCTTAATAAAATCGGAATGGTTGGTGATATTAACTTCCTGTTTGTGGCACATTAGTATATGTGAGGGGGGAAACTTTTCAAGATGGGTGGTGACCATGATGACCATTTTGAAGTCGGCCATTTTGAATCCAACTTTTTTTTTTCAATAGGAAGAGGGTCATGTGACACATCAAACTTATTGGGAATTTCACAAGAAAAACAATGGTGTACTTGGTTTTAAAGCGGAGTTCCACCCTAAAGTGGAACTTCCGCTGGTTGGATTCCTCCCCCCCTCAGGTGTCACATTTGGCACCTTTCGGGGGGAGTGGGAAGAGGACACCTGTCTTTAGACAGGTGTCCTTTTCCACACATCCGGGAGCTCTGGCCGGCGGACGCGGCCGCTGACGTCAGCAGCCCGGCTCCCTCCTCCCTGCTCGCTCTGCTTCTGGCCACCTGGCCAGTAGCAGAGCGCGGCAGAGCCTCGGGCATGTGCAGTAAGGTGCCCGGCATGAAGCTGTACTGCTTACACGTCCGGGTTCCCTTACCCGCGATGGAGGCAGCTGCACCCATCCCCCGATCCGAAGATCGGCGGCGGGTGCCGACATCGCTGGATTCCAGGACAGGTAAGTGTCCTAATATTAAAAGTCAGCAGCTACTGTATGTGTAGCTGCTGACTTTTAATTTTTTTTTTAGCCCTCGGACCACCGCTTTAACGTAACTTTATTCTTTCATGAGTTATTTACAAGTTTCTGACCACTTATAAAATGTGTTCAATGTGCTGCCCATTGTGTTGGATTGTCAATGCAACCCTCTTCTCCCACTCTTCACACACTGATAGCAACACCGCAGGAGAAATGCTAGCACAGGCTTCCAGTATCCATAGTTTCAGGTGCTGCACATCTCGTATCTTCACAGCATATGTTTTTTTATGGTTTTTATGGTCAGTAAAAACCAATACCGGGTGAGCTGCTCCTTCCAGGAGGTACAGCCATTCCTCCAAAGCCGACTTGATGGCCAGCAATTCCCTATCACCGACATCATAGTTCCAGCAAGATGGTGCACCACCACATTATGGGTATCAGGTCCGAGCATTCCTAGATGAAGTTTCCTGGAAAGTGGATTGGTCGTCGTGGGCCAGTTGAATGGCCCCCAAGGTCTCCCGATCTGACCCTCTTAGACTTTTATCTTTGGGGTCATCTGAAGGCAATTGTCTATGCTGTGAAGATACGTGATGTGCAGCACCTGAAACTATGGATACTGGAAGCCTGTGCTAGCATTTCTCCTGCGGTGTTGCTATCAGTGTGTGAAGAGTGGGAGAAGAGGGTTGCATTGACAATCCAACACAATGGGTAGCACATTGAACACATTTTATAAGTGGTCAGAAACTTGTAAATAACTCATGAAAGAATAAAGTTACATTAAAACCAAGCACACCATTGTTTTTCTTGTGAAATTCCCAATAAGTTTGATGTGTCACATGACCCTCTTCCTATTGTTCCTATTGAAAAAACAAAAGTTGGATTCAAAATGGCCAACTTCAAAATGGCCGCCATGGTCACCACCCATCTTGAAAAGTTTCCCCCCTCACATATACTAATGTGCCACAAACAGGAAGTTAATATCACCAACCATTCCCATTTTATTAAGGTGTATCCATATAAATGGCCCACCCTGTAGAATGATATTGGGACACCTTGATACCATACTGCTTTATGTGAATTATATTGTCAAAAGTATTAGGACGCCTGCCTTTACACACACATGAACTTTAATGGCATCCTAGTCTTAGTCCATAGGGTTCAATATTCAGTGGGCCCACCATTTGCAGCTATAACAGCTTCAACTCTTCTGGGAAAGTTGTCCACAAGGTTTATGCGTGTGTCTATGGGAATGTTTGACCAGTTTTCCAGAAGTGCATTTGTGAGGTCAGGTACTGATGTTGAATAAGAAGCACCCCAAGCTTGCTCATCCATGTCTTTATGGACCTTGCTTTGTGCACTGGTCCAAATCATTTGGTGGAGGAGGGATTATGGTGTGGGGTTGTTTTAGGCTTATTTTATTTATTTCAGGTACTTATATAGCGCTGTCAATTTACGCAGAGCTTTACATATATATTGTACATTCACATCAGCCCCTACCCTCAAGGAGCTTACAATCTAAGGTCCCTAAACTCACATTCATACATATACTAGGGCCAATTTAGACAGGATCTAATTAGCCTACCAGCATGTCTTTGGAGTATGGGAGGAAACTGGAGTACCTGGAGGAAACCCACGCAGGCACAGGAAGAACATGAAAACTCCAGGCAGGTAGTGTTGTGGTTTGGATTCAAACCTGTGACCCTTTTGCTGCTAGGCAAAAGTGCTATCCACTACACCACTGTGCCACCCTGGGCTTGGGCCCTTATTTCCAGTGAAGGGAACTTTTAAGGTGTCAGCATACCAAGACATGTTGGACAATTTCATGCTCCCAACTTTGTGGGAACAGTTTGGGGATGACCCCTTCCTGTTCCAACATGACTGAGCATCAGTGCACAAAACAAGGTCCATAAAGACATGGATGAGCGAGTTTGGGGTGGAGGAACTTGACTTCTCTGCACAGAGTCCTGACCTCAACCCGATAGAACACCTTTGGGATGAATTAGAGCAGAGACTGCGTCCAAGCTTAAGGGTGACGTTGCAGCCCAGGCTCTGCAGCCTTTATCACTGCCCTCTCCTCACCCCTGATGCCGACCCCATGGGAGATCATGTGACTTAAGGCCTGTACACATGGTCCAATTATCAGCCAATAACAGTCGTATGACAGCCTGTTGTCCGATAATCCGACCGTTAGTACACACCATTCGACAGCCAATTTTCAATTATCGTTCAACAGAAGTTGAATGTGAAGACTAGAAAACTTTTGTCTGCCAACTAGGCGTTGTCCAATTTCCGGCTCATATGTACAGAAGTTGGCCAAACAAAAGTTGTAAGTACAAACACGCATGCTCGGAATCCAGGAAGTGTTCGGTCCTGTAAACCTGCGTCCATAATTCACAATTAACATTCACCTGAACTTCCTCTTTATACGTTCATAGCACGTCACTACGTTCGCCTTGGTCGGACGATTACTTGACTCACGACAGTACGCTAGACAAAACCACCGATGGCCAATATGGACAAAAGTTGGACATGCGGTCGTACGATCATTGGTGTGTGGCTTTAGTGATGCAGTCAGACGATTATACAGTTTTTATTTTTTTTATACCTTTATTTTTATCTTTTGAGCTTATTTCCAGCTCTATTATTCAAAATAAGTGAAAGTCTTTTCTCTTTGCTCCTTGTACTTTCACACCTCTTGGTTTGGTAGTCCTCCCATGGGCCGGCAGGACTTTAATCACGCAAATCCTTATCTTTACCTTACCATGTCTATAACGGAAAGTTGAATCAAATGGTATATAATTCATAAATAAATACATATATATTTTCTTATATAATTTCATTGATTCTGATTAATAAATATAAAAAAATATTTAAAAAATGTATATTTCTATTTTTTTGTTCTCTTTTTCCTCCCCCTTGGGTGATCGTTATTCACCATTCATATATAAATAAAATGCTGTTAGAACTGTAATTTTAAGTGTAAATGATATGTGACATGTGATTTATGTGTATTTTTGCCTTTAGAGTTATTCCATTGTCCAGTTGTACTTTGACATATACATATGACAGGTAGGAAGTCCTGAGGAAGCGGATCTTCCTGTGAAACGCGTCAACCTACATATCCTAATCTTAGAAGACTACCGTTCCATATATTCTTCATTCCTTAGTGAATGATGTTTGGTAGTATGATTGTCCATGTACTTATGATAAATGTTTTCTCTAGTTTTTTATTGCATGGAATAAATATTTGTATCTACTTTTTAGCACTTTTTGATGCATTATGTGTACATTGGAGGGGTATTTAAAAACCTACCATGGATTTTGTATCTATGGCTGCATGGCACCAGCGTTCTCCTGATTGGTGATGCAATGCTCTACAGCAGTGGTTCTCAACTCCGGTCCTCGGGACCCAGTAACAGGCCAGGTTTGCAGGATAACTGAAATACATCACAGATGATATAATTTGCTGCTCAGTGATTGCAGTGTTCTAGTCTGCATCTCCCCAAGGTAATACTTAAAATCTGGCCTGTTAGTGGGTCCTGAGGACCGGAGTTGAGCACCACTGCTCTACTGGCTCCAAAAAATAAAAAGTAAATGCACTTTTTTTACCTGCAAAAAAGTGTGCATTTATTATCTTCTTCCGAAATGTATACTTATCCTTTGAATAGACATGAGTCATACCAGCGGGGGGGGTGGAAGATGGAGATTCAGTGCTGAGGGAGTCTGTCGTGGCCCTTGAGGGACCCTTGTCAGGGGGGGATCTACCTCGGGGCGGAGCTCAAGTGGCTGGCCTGAAAGGATCCTACCACAGAACAAGTTGGAGGAGAGGCAGCAGGAGCAAGGAGAGACAGAGTGAGTAGATCAGCATGGTGCAGGGACAGACAAGGGGAGAAACTGCCACATGCAGCAGGTCTCTTTTGAAGACAGTGGTGTGCTTAAAGCGGAGGTCCGAGGGCTAAAAAAAAAATTAAAAGTCAGCAGCTACACATACAGTAGCTGCTGACTTTTAATAATAGGACACTTACCTGTCCTGGAGTCCAGCGATGTCGGCACCCGCCGCCGATCTTCGGATCGGGGGACGGGTGCAGCCGCCTCCATCGCGGGTAAGGGAACCCGGACGTGTAAGCAGTACAGCTTCACGCCGGGCACCTTACCGCGCATGCGCGAGCTCTGCCACGCTCTGCTACTGGCCAGGCGGCCAGAAGCAGAGCGAGCAGGGAGGAGGGAGCCGGGCTGCTGACGTCAGCGGCCGCGTCCGCCGGCCAGAGCTCCCGGATGTGTGGAAAAGGACACCTGTCTAAAGACAGGTGTCCTCTTCCCCCTCCCCCCCGAAAGGTGCCAAATGTGACACCTGAGGGGGGGTGGAATCCAACCAGTGGAAGTTCCACTTTAGGGTGGAACTCCGCTTTAAGTCTTGTAGCTCTGAAGAAGAAGGCATGGCCTTCGAAACTTGTTAGCTGGTGCAGCTCTCATGTCCTTTCTATCACGGTCCAGGGACCCTTACCGAGATCCATCCGCCCCATGTTAGAGGCTTCATGCATGTTTTCGTCGTATGTTTGTGAGTATTTTTAATCTTCCTTTTTAAATAAATTTTACCTTGGGATAATGCACTAGGCCAGTGCGCCTTCTTTTTCTTTTATCACAGTCTTGAGCCTTGCCCTCAAAAGTCTCCAGTGTGTCAGTCAGGAGGACTGGGAAGAAGAAACAGCAGTGAGGTGGGCTGGTGAAGCGGCAGCCAGGTGTGCTAGCATTTTTGCAAGGAGTAGAGCTGAGATCAGTGTCTACAGGAAAGCAGAAGTTGTTGCAGGAAGCAGTTCACTGCACATGTGCTACTTTTCCAAAGGACGAAGAGTTCCTAGCTTGTAAAGGGTTGTTGCTAAGCTAACAAAAAGACTGTTAGCTTCTAAAGGAGTGAACCCAGTGAAGATATACAAAGGATCAAGATATTGTGCAGGGGAATCAAGTGGAAGCTGAGAACAGGGAGGAAATTGTCCCTGGTTCTGTTGTTATTGTCAAGTTGGGCATCCTATAATCCTTAACCCCATCCAAGTTATTATCCCCTAATAAAATATGATGCAAGAAGGAAATACTAGGTGACTGGCTGTGCAGCAGTGGGGAACCTAGACATTTGCAACTCCTACGGAGGTAGTGCTACATAACATTTTGTAAATAAGTAATTTTTTTCCTTCACTGATGGGCCCCAATTTGAGGCTGCACTGAGGATGCGGCACTGATGAGGAGGCACTAATATACTGCACTGATGGACACTGATAGGCAGCACTGATGGGCACTGATAGGCAATAATGATAGGCAGCACTGACAGGAATCACTGATGGGCACTGATTGGCAGCACTGGTGGGCACCGTTGGGGCTGCACTGATAGTCAGGACACTGATGATCAGTGCCCTGATTATCAGTGTAGATGTCCCCTGTGTGGATTGCTGTTTGTTGGCTCTCCTCTCTTCATGCGCTGTCAGCATGAGGAGAGGATTGCCGATAACCGGCAAATCTTGTTTACACTGTGATGAGCTGCAATTGGACACAGCTGATCACATGGTAAAGAGCAGCTTTGATTGGCTCTTTACCCCAAGATCACTGCCGATGCATGCCTCCAAGGCCGTGCGAGATGCGCAATCATAGGAGGACGTCGGATAAAGCCCTCCAGGTAATGTGCGACCACGCTCTAGCCATCATTCAGCTACAGAGTTGTCATGTAGAGGTTAAGGACTAGGAATTCTCAGTCTCTTAAAAAGTAGCACAAGACAGGAGGGGGTTAACTTGGCGCCCAAAGGAAAGGGTAGACCCTGGGAATACACTGTGCCTGGTCCTGATAGAATGGCACTGCATAAATTGATGAAGGGCAGCTCAATTGCTGATACAGTACAAAGCATAGTTTACATCATGAAAAAAGTATACAGCACCAAAGTCATGGTAAAAACATTATGGTAAAAACATTAGTTTGTGGTATAGCACTGTAGATGTAGATGAGCTAGAAGCAGACTATGCATGAAGACAGGAAGAACAGATACAGCGCCTCTAAGTGCAGTAAGCTAAACATGGTTTAATGGTAGTAGAAGACAAGCTACTCACAAAAGGGTTAAAATAACATCGTGTGATATGAACATAATAGTCCCGCTCTGTGGTGTCTGAAATGCAGAGGTCCCGCTTTGCCTGTGTCCTAGAGAGTCTTGCCAGCAGCTTGGCAGCTCATATGGGTGGTCTCCAGTACAGGCAGCTCAGTCAGGGCGAGAGAGACGGCTCGAGACTCGGGGATGACGTCACTTCCGGGTACAGAGTGGAGGAGGCGGCTTCGCGTTCAGAGCATGCGTGCTCCTTCTTCAGGCCTTCCTTGGGGAGCGGGACTATCATGTGCATACCACGCACTGTTATTTTAACCCTCTCGTGAGTAGCTTGTCTTCTACTACCATTAAACCATGTTTAGCTTACTGCACTTAGAGGCGCTGTATCTGTTCTTCCTAAAAAGTAGCACAAAGTGTTGTAGGTTGCATTCAAGAGTATGTCCAACTCCACTCTAGACATTGATCCTAGTTCTACCAACTGCAGGAACTACCAGCCCACCTGGCTGTTACTGAAGATCTCCCAGGGCAAGGGAAAGTAAAGATTTAAGCACAATGCTCTCTTCCAGAAAGGCTTGCTACATGTGGCAGTCTTTCCCCTTGCAAGTCCCTGACTTTGCTGATGTACTCACATTGTCATCCTTGCTCCTGCTGCTTATTAGGCAAGATTCCTTTCAGACCACACTGCTGTCAGGATCCTCCCAAGCCAGTCCGAGCTCCAGCCCGAGGCAGATTCCCACGGCAGGGGTTCCCCTCTAGGGCCACCAACAATATCCTCAGCACTTCATCTTCCACCCGACTGCCCTGCTAGCATGACTCATATATATTTAAGGGCTGGCTCAGCTACCATGCCACGCCCACTGCCTGTGGATTGGCCAAGTTTTCCTATGTATGCAGACCACCCTCTCCTGGCCTCCGCTCACTAACTTCTAGCAGTTTCTCCAAACTTCCAGAATCAGGCGGAGGCACAAGAGACCTACATATATGAACCATCCAGCCTGACCTGCAATAAACTCTTGACTCAGATTCAAGACTAATTTTACCATGAGCCAATAAAGTTGCCTGCACTATGCTAATAGCACACTAGAGGATGCTGCATACATTTGTTCTCATAAGTTTATATACCCTGGCAGAATTTATGATTTGCAGTTCATGCAAGACAGCCCAAGAATTTCCGGAAACTGGAGGCTTTTTGCCAAGCGGAATGGGCAGCTTTACCATCTGAGAAGATAAAGAGCCTCATCCACATATACCACAAAAAGACTTCAAGCTGTCATTGATGTTAAAGGGGGCAATACACGGTATTAAGAACTGGGGTATGTAAACTTTTGATCAGGGTCATTTGGGTAGTTACTGTTGTCATTATGATTTAAAAAGAGTAAACGCAGTTGATAATAAATGGCTTCAGCCAAACACTAACCATGAGTGAAAGAAAAGTTTTTGTGTCATTCATATTCTATGAAAAATGGCCAAGAAATCATAAATTCTGCCAGGGTATGAAAACCTATGAGCACAACTGTATGTAGGAGGATCTGTTTCATCTCTGTACAGTATATGACCTGAGGCCAGTCACTTCACTGGGTATATGTGAGGGTTTACAACCACTTTAAGTGTGAGAGCTGCTCTGGGGCTACCAGAGCTCTTCTTTAGGGTAAAGGCAAAATCCGGACAACCCAAAAAGTTTTACATTTTCTGAAGGTGACCAAGTACAAAAACAATAATCTCAATATGCCAATAAGCATGAATGCACATTACATAAAAAGGTATGCTATGTTCTAAATATTGTTAAAAAAATAATAAGTTATTAGTATTATCTTGGAAAAGAACCAAGGTTGCCTGTAATTCGCTCGTAGAAGGTTGCGTTCTACATATGTGCTTCTCTTTTCCATGATAATAATAATTTTATTATTGAATAATATTTACAACAATTTGCCAAACTAATATAATTCCATAAGAGCAGACATCATGGCATGCTTGCAGATACCAGTCGTAGTCAGCATATCTTCTTTGAACGTGCAGAGACCCCAAACCATTCTCTGTACCCTACACCATCATTCCATTTTCAAGTTCTGGGACACACCCCATACCACGCCACATACCATGCCACAATTAAATGCAGGCGCCTCATAAGCTAATACAGATGTCCCTTCATTAGACTGTGGAATAATAGGGGGGAGGGACATGCACAGAGTGCACCGGAGTTTGAGGCCAGACTTTATCAAATAAAGTTCTGAGGAATCCTTGGTTCCTCCAGAGATTGCAAGTGATTCCTTGAGCAATTAGCATGTTTTACCTGTCAGATAAGTTACTGCTGACACCAAAGATCATTTGTGCTATCTTTAACCACTTCTGGACCACCCGCCGTCGTTATACGTCGGAGTTTGACGTTGAAAGTACCGACGTATCCTCTTCAACGAGGGGCGGTCCGCTTTCAGATAGAAGTGGTCTCTGTGGTGGATTTGCCACAAGATCACTTTTATTGGCGGCGGGCCGCATCCCGGTCGTCTCCGCCACTTACCGGAGTGGTCGGTAGCAACGGAGCCGAGCCGATCCGATCCTTCCCCCTCAGGGGCATGAAGTCGAGTGAGAGAATGATGGCCCCCACTCGACTCCATACCATTGGATGACGGAAGCGACGTTAAACGTCACTTTCGCCCAATGGTCTTAAAAGGGAATTTTTTTTTTATTAATAAAAAAAAATACTTTTTTTTTAAATGTTATTATTGCATTTAAGTGTAAATGTGAGATCTGGGGTCACATTAAAGAGGTCCTGCTTTTTTTTTTAAATGTCGCCTATGGAGATTTTTAAGTGACAAAGTTTGTTGCCATCCCACGAGTGGGCGCAATTTTGAAGCATGACATGTTGGGTATCAATTTACTCGGCGTAACATTATCTTTCACAATGTAAACAAAATTGGGCTAACTTTACTGTTTTCTTATTTTTTAATTAAAAAAAGTGTATTTTTACCCAAAAAAATTGTGTTTGTAAGACTGCTACGCAAATACGGTGTGACAAAGTATTGCAACGACCGCCATTTTATTCTCTAGGGCAGTGATGGCGAACCTTGGCACTCCAGATGTTTTGGAACTACATTTCCCATGATGCTCAACCACACTGCAGAGTGCATGAGCATCATGGGAAATGTAGTTCCAAAACATCTGGGGTGCCAAAGTTCGCCATCACTGCTCTAGGGTGTCTGAAAAAAATATTTATATTGTTTGGGGGTTCTAAGTAATGCTCTAGCAAAAAAAAACATTTTAACTTGTAAACACCAAGTGTTTGGGGCAGCACAGTGGTGTAGCACTTTCGCCTGGCAGCAAAAGGGTCGCTGGTTCAAATCCCAACTATGACACTACCTACCTGGAGTTTCCATGTTGTCCCTGTGCCTGCGTGGGTTTCCTCCGGGTACTCTGGTTTCCTCCCACACTCCAAAGACATGCTGGTACGTTAATTGGATCCCTTTTAAACTGGCCCTAGTATGTGTATGTATGAATGTGATTTAGGGACCTTAGATTGTAAGCTCCTTGAGGGCAGGGGCTGATGTGAATGTACAATGAATATGTAAAGCGATCCGTAAATTGATAGCGCTATATAAGTACCTGAAATAAATAAATTAAATAAAAAATAGGCCCGGTCCTTAAGTGGTTAAGGAGGGAAATCTTCCCTCTGACTACCAATGAAAGAACATTCTTAGCATTCGCCCCATTTACCACTAGTGTCTCAGAGCCTTTAACTGGCCACCAGTGTAAAGCTGTCCATACACTAGTGGAATTTTGGTCAAATTGTTTTTGCTTGTGATGAGAAAATTTTAAGGATCAGGATGGATGGGTTCACCTTGAAATTCTTTCCAGTGATAGAATCCACCAAATTTACAGTTTACTAAATGCTAGTGTTTGTAATTATCTCTAGTACTCCAACATCATTAATCACCTAAGATAAGGAAAAAGCTTTCCAAGCTGTTTTAGACTTGTCACGTGTAATAAATCAATAAATTCTGTTAAACTAGAAAGATCAAGAGCTTCCTGTCCTGTCATGGTCACTCTGGCCAATCACAGGTCGTTCCGCACCATAACCTTTGTGACGCTGGCAATAGATCGAACAGACTGATACACAACACTGTCTAATCCTGTCCTGACACTGGCCACTTAGCAGACCTCTATGCCAGGTATGGGAAACAATATACTCTGAAAAAAATACAGTACACAGGACGTTCTGTTAATTTTCCATTCCTGTCTGTCAAGTTTAGGCAGGTCCTGCATCATCCTTTAAGGAGTCTTTATTCTCATCATTATCTCCATAGCAGAATTACGGGCAATTTAACAGATCCAGGCTGTGTTTGCAATGACAGTGTGCTCAGCCTTAGGCTACAGCAGCTTCTGCATTGCGAACGTGCAGCCTGACAAAGACCTCTCTGTGATATTAGCTCTGATCTGGCTTCACTGCTTGTTTAGAAATTAACACCATGGGATCTTTAGGCTGAAATCACAAACTGATGGAGGTACTTCAGTCTTAGAGATTAGTAACCAAACACACCACTGATACTGTCAAGGAACGGCTATGGGGGAAGGCATAATCGGACAGTGGTTGGATATGGAAGCATGATCTGACTAGTGATCATTTCTTGCAAAGTCATTATAATGTACTCAAAAACCCCAAGTGTCATCATTAACAACCTTTTACTCCAGAGGCACACCTAAAACCAATTTCAGGAACCCCTGCTAAAACCAATTAATTGGGAAAAACACCTCTTACATTGGTGGCCAGTAAAAAGAATCCCTCTTGCATTGGTGACTATTGGGAAGAATGCCCCTTACATTGGTGGTCAATGGAAAGAATGTCCCTTGCATTGGTGGCCAGTAGGAAGAATGCCCCTTACATTGGTGGTCAGTGGAAAGAATGTCCCTTGCATTGGTGGCCAGTGGGAAAAATGCCCCTTACATTGGTGGTCAGTGGGAGGGATGCCCCCTTTCATTGGTGGTCAGTGGGAAGAATGCCCCTTATATTAGTGGTCAGTGGAACGAATGCCCTTACGTTGCTGGCTAATGGGAAGAATGCTCTTTAAATTGGTGGTCAGTGGGAACCCACTTCAGGTCCCACACTGAGGCTGCCATTTGTGAAAGACTGTTTTATGTCTTGGAAAGACTTTTTGTGTTGTACATTCCACAGTCTACTGTATGATTTATACTTTGCTTAACTATTTGAGAGCATTTGCCCTCCATCTAAGCTTCTAATAACATCGGACTATTTAGGTGTTTGCTCATAGATCAGTAGTTTTGCACTTTCTCAACTATTGTCAAGTGGGAAGAGTGCTCCTTACATCAATGACCAATGGGAAGAATGCTCTTTAAATTGGTGGTCAGTGGGAAGAATGCTCACCTTCCAGATCCTCCACTGTAGGATCTGGAAAGAAAATTCTAGATCTTGGAGGAGTTTGCTAACAGCTTGAGATCTGAGCTGCAGACAGGCTGCCGTGCCCGATCCACTGCGCATGCGCCTGGTCCAGCTGGCGCTGTTTACTATGAGGACAAACCACAACACAGAGGAGAACAAAGGGGATGCCCACTCAAGATGCCTACTGCATTATATAGGTTCCTGCATATTGCAGTGGGTATCTTGAGTGGGCGTGACTTGAGAAAGGAGGCCATGCCTCTGAAACACGTCATCATAGCAACCTTGACGTGTGTTCTCACCCCTCTGCTCTCCTCCCGTGTTGCAGTTTATCCTCATGGTGTGCGGCCATGGCCGGGCCATTACAGAGTAGTTCAGGCACGCCAGAGCCGAGCCACGGCAATCTCTCTGCAGCTGAGTTCTCAAGCTGTCAGCAAGCTCTTCGGACATCCAGATCTTTCCATCCAGATCCTACAGTGGCGACCTAGGAGAGTTGGCTGAGAATAATGACATGCCTATTTTACTTTCTGCAAAATGTGAGTGTATTGAGTGAAGATTTTATTTACTGCACTTAATAAACAGTATTACACTAGGACGGATGTTCGCTCTTTTTGTCTTACTCAGTGGAATACATGCTGGTACTCCAAAACAAAATATTATGTGTATATTTGTATACTTACAGATGGATCCCCAAAGTAAAAGAGGATCTATTATAGCTTCTGAGAGGCTGAGCCGGGTGCCGGTGAAAGCATGTGGGTGGATCGCGACCATATGGCCGCAATCTTTCCTACGCCTGGACTGGCTCTTCGAAGTCAGCCGACAGCAGGATTCAGCCGCAGCCATTACTTTGACAGGCTGTCTGTCACTGAACAGGCCCACTGAGCCATTGGCCCACCTGGAAACTCCCAGTAGTCCCAATGGCCAGTACATGCCTGTCCACAGGAAAAGTACAACCAAACAAGCTTTGGCTTTACTTCTCCTTTAAACTAGTTCTACTGCTAGACAACATCATACAATGTATAGCCAAGGGACCTAGACAACTAACAAATATTGAGGCAGTGAAGTGGTCATATAGGATAAGAGTAGGTTTATAGAAACCGACTTACAACCATGGTCGCCTTTTGAGACCAGATCTTTCAGGATCTCCACTGGCATGATTTTTCCACCAAAAATCCCACTTAAGACCCACTACCTTAGACATGACAAAGTCAAATGATGGTGTCAGGCCCTGCTCAAGGCTTTTCTATCATCGTTCATAAAAAATATGGTGAAGTCAACTGTAAGACACAACGATTACTGCAGAAGAGATATAAGAAATTGGAGGATGACTCAATCCTCTGATGCCCACTAAAAAATAAATCAGTTTTGGTGGATTAGAATCTTAAAATACTAAGTCTTGCAGTAAATCCAAACATTGAAGTCAAGCTCCAGATCATATCAGAACAATGGGCCCGTCTAGATACAAGAAAGATATATCAGAGAATTCTGAGGCCAGGGATTGCTGAGTGGCTCGGTGCAGTGCAGTACATGCAGAAATAGTAGTCGTGATGGATTATAGGACTGTATGCCAATCCTGGTTGTGACAGTTTAATTCACTGAAAAACAGTAGGGACATTTCTTTGGACAGGTGGCATTAGGAAATGCCAAGACCGGTGCTATACACAATCATTTTGCACTGCTGTATC
This sequence comes from Glandirana rugosa, assembly GCA_018402905.1. Taxonomy (NCBI): domain Eukaryota; kingdom Metazoa; phylum Chordata; class Amphibia; order Anura; family Ranidae; genus Glandirana; species Glandirana rugosa. The sequence continues at coordinate 1,312,105 of BLSH010380339.1, forward strand.
AGGCAGTGCTGAAGTACACCCTCTCAGTACAGGGCCTTATTTATCACAAGACAGGCCCAGAACATATTTGCCCCCTTCACCCCATGACCGGGAAGACACTTGCTCTTCATATCTAATTAGCAAATAATTGTTTTATTCAGTATTCAGCCCATTTACAACTAGCTGACCCCTGTGACGTGTCATTTTGGAATCAAGTATTTATTTTAAAGGAGGTATGACATAAAAGTTAGCTCTTAAGAACCAGGAGGTCAAAAACTATACTTTGGAAAATCAGGCAGGCATTATAATCTGTCACATATATACACTCACCGGCCACTTTATTAGGTACACCTTGCCAGTACCTGGTTGAACCCCGTTTTGCCTTCAGAACTGCCTTAACTCTTCATGGCATAGATTCAACGAGGTGTTGGAAACATTCCTCAGAGGTTTCGGTCCATAGTGAGATGATAGCATCACGCAGTTGCTGCAGATTTTTGGACTGCACATCCATGATGCCAATCTCCCGGTCCACCACATGCCAAAGGTGCTCTATTGGAAAAGATCTTGTGACTGCGAAGGCCATTGGAGTGCAGTGACCTCATTGTCATGTTAAAGAAAACAGTGGTGAGATGATTTGAGCTTTGTGACATGGTGCATTATCCTGCTGGAAGGAGCCATCAGTAGATGGGGACACTGTAGTCATAAAGGGATGGACATGGTCAGCAACAATACTCAGGTAGGCCATGGCCATGCTCAACTGGTACTAAGGGGCCCAAAGTGTGCCAAGAAAATATCCCCCACACCATTACACCACCAGCCTGAATTGTTGATACAAGGCAGGATGGATCATTGCTTTCATGTTGTTTACACCAAATTCTGACCCTACCATCTGTATATCACAGCTGAAATTGAGACTCATCAGACCAGGCAAAGTTTTTCTAATCTTCTATTGTCCAATTTATTGAGTGTGTGCGAATTGTAGCCTCAGTTTCCTGTTATTAGCTTGATAGGACCAGGTGTGGTCTTCTGCTGCTGTAGCCCATCTGCTTCAAGGCTCGATGTTTTGTGTGTTCAGAGATGGTATTCTGCATACCTTGGTTGTAACGAGTGGCTATTGGAGTTACTGTTGCCTTTCTATCCTCTTGAATCTGTCTGCCCATTCTCCTCTGACGTCTGACATCAACAAAGCATTTTCGTCCACACCACTGCCGCTGACTAGATATTTTCACTTTTTCGGACCATTCTCTGTAAACCAGAGAGATGGTTTTGCGTGAAAGTCCCAGTAGATCAGCACATTTTGAAACACTCAGACCAGACTGTTTGGCACCAACAACCATGCCATGTTCAGAGTCACATAAAACCCCTTTCGTCCCCATTCTGATGCTCGTTTTGAACTTCAGCAAGTGATCTCCACCATGTCTAGATGCCTAAATGCATTGAGTTGCTGCTATGTGATTGTCTGATTAGCAATTTGTGTTACCAAGCAATTGAACAGGCATACCCTTATTGGGTATGCATGTTCAATTGCTTGGTAACACAAATTGCTAATCAGCCAATCACATAGCAGCAACTCAATGCATTTAGGAATCTAGACGTGGCTGGTGAGTGTATAACAAGAAAAAACGCACACACACATGGACATGAGAACACAGTACAATACAATATACCCAACATTTTGGTTTTCTTTGGGCTACTCATTGTTGCTGGCTATTGACCTTATCTGTAGACCTCCAACATGGGAGTTAGTTGACTGACCACCCCTCAATCTGTCCTTTTGTGAGAGTATTATCACATATCAACAAGCCTGGCAGAAGGGCTTTGGAAAGAAAATAGGGGATTATGGGACAAAAAAGACTGGCTCTCCGTGTATAGCTTACTTAGCCTAAAGTAACTCCTTTG
>BLSH010380339.1:1322150-1332643 GCA_018402905.1 Glandirana rugosa
AGTATAGCTTGCATGCAAAGCTAGGCTTGTAGCCCACTACACTAACCTGTCTGCACTGACAGATTTCTAACTATCTATCTAGTTAGCTATCTATTTTTTTCTTCTTTTTTTAACATATGTTAAAATCTATCTATCTAAACTGCCTGTCATCAGGGACCTATGCTATCTCGCTAACACCGCGGCCGACACACTATCATAGAGCTGCTGTACAAGCGGCTTTATGTAGTGTGGGGCTTGGATTGAGACTGCTGTGCAGTGATTGGCTAAAGGCATCCTGCCTTTAGCCAATCAAAGCTCTCACAGCAGGCCGCCCCCCGATTGACCAAAGCATGCAGGTCATGTGCATGCTTTGGGCAATCAGCGGGCGGCATTCCGCCGACATTTTAAAACATTATGCGGCGCGCGAAGTTGCCCCATAATGTTCGGGAACACCCGAACGAGCGAACACCCGATGTTCGGATCGAAACGTACGTTCGATATGAACACCATCCCTAGTGGTCACCAATGGTCATTTTTTATTAATATTTTAGCCAGTACATTGCTTGATGAAACATAGCTCTGTATTTCAAAAAATGATAAAACTGAATTGGGTACCATTTGCTAATATCCCAGTGGTCTCATAATATCTAAATTTTCATCTAAATCAGAGCATCTTCTTGGAACAATTGTTCTCTTGTTTAGGCTGCAGTGTGTGTGAGGGTCCTTTATCAAGTGTTCACATTGCTGCCTGCTGACATATGGCTCCATCGAGGTGTACTGACACCATCATGAGGAGCAGCAACAAAACCAAACTGCTGTGGTGGATCACTGATTCTCACTCTAGGAAAAGATGCTCCTGAAGGTCACAGCAGATTTATGTGGATCAAAGTGGGCTTAAGAAGGGTTTTTGGTGGATGGGAGTAATAATTGTAGTAACTGTACTGCTCTACTCTCATGCAACTTGGAAGTTTTAAGCGGTTTGTCTGCTGGTAGCCAGACATATTGATTTTCTAAGAAAATGGCCAAAATCATACCAATTAGGCAGCAGCCATCTTGCGTAGGGGTCTACTGTTTAGGAAGTACAATAAAAATTGCCATTAAAGTACCAATCATCATAATACTTCTGATCTGAGCAGGTGTTCGCTATTGCACATGCAGAACTGTACAGTTGCCCAATCTGCATGTTTTTGGCTGAACTGTGTGATAACCTTCAGTCTATGATGTAGCACCAAACACCACCATCTATTAGCTATGGGGGGTTAGTGACAGGAGAATTTTCGAAAACCTTTATTGATATTTGTTTCGGACTAGTCAGCAGAAGGCACCTGCACATGAGTTAAACATTTAAAGTGGAGTTCTAGCCTCCTAGGGAATGTAATAATAATAACATCATAGATATTGTTTTAATTCACCATAACCACAATGGATATTGCTGCTCGTGTCCATATTCAAATAACTTACAAACTGAGTAGTTCTCTTTTCTCCCCCTTGATTCTGGTGGCTATCTTGGAGAATGTGGGCAGCTGAAGCCAGCCTGCCTTCCTTTCTTGGATTTTATGCAGTTGGCTACCCAGCATGCACCTCCCGATCTTGTGCCTGTGCCGTAATGACACTGCAAAGTGCGATTTGTTCTTATAAATCTTGTGATAATACCTGCCTTAACTGCCCGAAGACTCCTTGGATCAATGACCTAGATATCCCAGGAGTCAACGGGCCAGGCTGATGATAAGTCGCCTAGGCAGCCGCGACTAGGATCATGGGGGAGCCTATTGAAAAAAGGTACTTTCTTTTGTAATTGCACAATATAACTACCCAAACATTACAGCACTATGGGTGGACATTACAATGAGGCGAATTATTAAGAATGAGTGGAACTCCGCTTTAAGCTTGGGCACACACCAGTAGACAAAGGTGCCTCAGAGTGGTCAGATTTTGGCTACATGGCCCACTGCCATTTGGCATCGATGAGCACCTTAACAGTCTCTTTTCAAACTGATTTAAACAAAGACCTTTGCTGGATGGAAAGGCGAGGCAGGAGGGCTTCTAGGGACCTTCCTGTGTCATTTTTACCTCTGTTTCTCCAACAGTGTCATAAAGCGATCTCTCAGCTGCAGAGTATGACTACGATGGAGAATAAAGCTCAGTGTGATCCCAGGTACCAGCCGAGTTACTCAATAGCCCTTAGGCAAAGGAGAGGATACTGGGCCCCTGATGAGATAATGTTTGTTGTGAAGATCTGTCATCTACAATGATTCACTCTTGGGTGACTATTCTCCTCAGTGTGCACAAGGAGGAATTGAGAACTATGAAGTGTCAGCTGGAACACACATGAGAATGATTCAACTAATGTGTAGAGTGACATGAAAACCATCTGAGAAGGATAATAAGGATGTGCGGGGATAGTAGGAACTAAGAAATATCATACATGCATGTGATATATATCCTGTGACTTAGATATGGATAGGCAAAGGTAGTAACTACAACCACCCTGTCATATGATACAGTGTCTTTAGGGACAATCTAAAAGAACGTAGACTATAGGGTCAGCCTGTAATACGTCTACACAGTTGAGTTATGAAACCTTCAACCTCTTTACACCATCAAGACGACTCGCCTTGTATAGCAATCCACCACATATTGCTTTGCTGCTTAAACATCAAAGAGAACTTCCAAGAAGCTGTGATGCAGAACAAGAAGCAGCACACACACAACACGAAACATATGGCTTATGACATTTCATGCAGCCTGGGGTCATTATTAAAGGGTATTAATGACTATGAGGCAACACAGGAGTTAGGCTAATCCTTTTCAGAAATGAGTCCCTCACTAGGAGGAAAGATAGGAAGTGTTCCAACTTTTGCAAATAAAGTGCTATGAACAAGAAGCTCTCTAATTTTGAAGCATTAAAAGACTACTATTTTTTTTGCACCGCATTTTAAAGAATTAAATGAAAACAGTCATTCAAAACTCAAAAAAAAAATCAACATTGGAAAGAGACAATCGGTCACGTCACACCAGCAAATTTGTAGCAGCTGCAAGTCTTACTGATTACTTTGGCGATTTGTAGCTAGCTACAGTACATGATCATACAGCTTCAAATGGCTGGTGTGCTATGGTTTTCAACAGCTGCACTGGATAACATGAACAGCTACGTGAAAATAAAATCCCAGTTAAAATAAAAAAAAATAGCCCAAAAGATTGAAAATATAAAATGTAGTTTTCGATGCAATACTCGCCTTCTTCTTTAGACTCAGCGCTCCAGCATCTAGCTGCTGGTGCCCTTCTGGACAGTATGTCACCCAGTGTCAATCAACCCACTCTTTGTGAGCCCAGGCTGTCATGCACACATCCCCCGTGGGAGTATATCATCATGCCAGTCTGGGCTCACAAAATAACTGCAAAGATGGCTCTGATGTTACAATGTCAGCCCTGCTCTCTGTATCACTTAGGTCCACCTATTGTCCCATGACTGGCCAGAAAACAATTTGCCAATCAGGGACTGCCAACCCAACCTGGAGTTGGGCTTTAGGCTAGCCATTCAATAACTAACTCTAAGCTTTGCAAAATTTAGATTGAAATCAAGTTGCAAAATTGAATTTGCTGCAACAAAGACCTTTCATTCATATTTACCAACGAATTGGTAGCAGCTACAAGTGTGTCATGACCTTCTTGGTGGAACCTGGATCCTAAGGGTGACTTGGTAGAACCTGGATCCTGAGTGAGTCATGACCGGAAAAGGGGGCTCCAGAGCCCGAATAGTATACGCACGGGTCACCGTCTGTCTAATCCAATGGGAAATAGTGGCCGACGAGGCCGCCAAGCCCTTGCGTTGGCCATCCACCGCGACAAAGAGCGCATCCGACCTCCGAAAAGAGGCCTTAGTCGCCAAATACACTCACAGAGCCCTGACCATATCCAGGAAGTGCAAGGCAACCTCCTTAGGGTGAGACGGGCGCGGGCACAGCGAAGGAAGGACAATGTCCTCATTGATGTGGAAAGAAGAGACCACCTTCGGTAAAAAGGAAGGTGACGGGCGCAAAACCGCCTTATCCCTATGTAGGACCAGATACGGAGACCTACAGGACAGAGCCACCAACTCAGACACCCGCCTGGCGGATGTGATAGCCACCAGGAAAGCCACCTTCTGCGAAAGCAGCTGCAGAGAGGTTTCCCTGATATTTTCAAAGGGTGGCTTCTGAAGCACTGAGAGGACCAAATTAAGTTCCCATGGCGCCAAAGGCAACCGAACCTGGGGGGGGGCGCGACATGATGAACCCCTTGCACAAAGGTACGAATCAAGGAATGCGTCACCAAGGGACGCTGAAAAAAGATCGCCAGGCAGAAACCTGCCCCTTGATAGTGCTCAACGCTAGCTTCTGGTCTAGGCCTTGTTGAAGGAAGGCCAGCACCCACGCCACCGAAAAGCAACAGGGAACGGAACGGATACTTCCAACGGAGAAGCACCTGCTTCAGCAGCCATTGCGCCACCCACACCACCCACAGAGGCCCGGGTACTGGGTACAGGCGCCCCCCACCCCAAGAGTCTGCCGCACAGGGTCCCACGGGCACCAGGAGGACTCGCCAACCAACCCGCTCCCTACACCGGGAGAGTGCGCTGCTAAGAGCTACTGCTGCTGTTGTCCGCCACTGCCACTGTCCCCCACGTGCGGTCTGCGTAAAGTGATAGAGGAAGAAGCGCCAGAACCCACAGAGACCGCCACCCTATGCCTCTCCAATACTGCAGAGCGCAGACGGCCACACCAAAGATGGCCGCCAGGCACACTAGAGTCCAAACGAACGGTCAGGCCTCTGCAAAATGGCGGCCGCGGCTACCACACACGGCCGGCTACAGGAAGATGGCAGCCGGGCCAAAATAAAATGATGCAGACCACTGCGGGAAGCGCCCGCAGAAGCGGCCAATGGGGGGACCCGACACCGCAAATCATACGCCGGGGGGGAGGAGGGGGGAGGCAAGCGAGCGGAGCAGCACCCGGAGCATGAGGGAGGGAGGGGGGGAAGGGGGTGAAGGAAGGGAAAGAGGCCAGTTCAACACTCCAGGGGGGGAACCCCTCTGCTCCCCCATACCCTGGCGCACTTACCCATCCAGACAGGCAGAGCAGGTATCCCACCCGAGACAGACCTGCCACCCTGCTACTCTGGGGGGAGCTGTTGGCCATGGCGACACCCGTGACGCGGGCCCGAGGACCCGGTCCTAAGCATGCCGGCGGGACGTTTAACCCGCAGGCCGCCCTGCACGGAACGGGGCCTGACGCGGCCAACCCAGCGCATAGCTAAAGTCGACTCGCGTCCATTGGCCGCACTGGGGAGACTACTTGGATCTAGGATATCCAGCCTGTCACCCAGCCGGCTACTTGATTGTAGTCTTCAGCAAAAGTCTTGAAAAAAAGAAAAGGAAAACACGGGGAACCACAGGTCCCAGCAGGGAGCCAGGTCCTACTCCTTGCACTAGGCAGAAAAAACGGAGTTAGCTACGCAGGGTAGGGGAGTTATACCAGGTGAGGACCGCCCCCTGGGAGGGGCTGTGTCTGCTTTTAGCCGAACTGTGTTCTGCCTAGTCCACTCCTAGTGAAAGGTGGATAACCCCATATGTCATGAAGAGATGCTGCGTCCATCAATGAACGAAAGAGAAAAAACTACGAAAATTTAGTTTGGGTACAACGTCGTACGACCGCACAATTGTCAGTTAAAGTGACGCAGTGCCGAATCGCAAAAAGTGTTTTGGTTCTAACATGGGAAATCCTTCCGGGGCTGAAGTGGTTAAATACTCACAGTCAGCTCAAGCTGGGAGGAGTAGTGTTGGGTGGAAGTCTGGAAATGCAGCAGAGGCGCTGTGGTGCAGGACCCTACCTGGGAGGTTGCTCCCAGTCTGGGGAGGGTGACCTTGGGGCCTGGGTGTTCGGGTGCAGCCAGGAAGGAGAGTGATTCCTGGAGCGGCTCAAGAGGAACAGAACAGCGGAGGTGCTACAGGAGGAGTGAGAGACTTTGAAGTATCCACCGGTGCGGTGAGTGACGGTTCCTGGGACTGGAGGAGAAAGTGGGTTAGGCTGGGAGAGGAATGGTGGACAGTCTGTGGGAGTCTTGGGCGCCAGTCAAGGGAAAGGAGAGTTACTACCAGAGAGCAGGTCAATGGGACCTGGAAAAGGATGGGCTGAGAGTTGTAGTCTGTCAAAGGCCCGGTTAGCACTAAAGTACTTTGCTGCACATTCAGGGGCTCGTGATCCCTGGCCTGCAATGGGTGTTTCTGAGGTCCTGCTGAAACAGGGTAGGCCTCACCACGTGCTAACTGCGGTGAAGAGAAAGGTACAGAGAAGCCTGATAAATTTCCTTTCAGGCTGGAAACTAAGTTCTGAGCTGGAGAGAAGCAAAGAAGTGTAAGTTAGAGAGTTCTGTGTAGTGAGAGAACTGTAAGAGAAACGTTCAGCAAGTGAAGTGCTGGAGAGTGGAGAGGAGCAATAGTCTGCAGAGGGAGAGTCTGCAGTGAAGTGTGCATATACAGGATTGTATATGGAATCCTTGTACCATAATTCTTTAGGCATCCCACAGTCACTCCTTATCCCCATCCAAGTTATTTCCCCAAATAAAACAACAAAAACAAGAACAGCGTCTCCAGTTGGGTGATATATGGTGCGATTGAGGTCAGCTATCAGGTGAACCACTACTACCAGCCACTCTCAAGGGAGCACATGGCTACATTATTTTTTGCTAAAGAAACGAAAAAAGACCGAAATTTTGAAAAAAACAAAACAAAACAGTTTTATAGTTTGTTATAAAATTTTGCAAACAGGTAATTTTTCTCCTTCGTTGATGTGCGCTAATGAGGTTGCACTGATGGGCACTGATAGGCTGCACTGATAAGGCAGCACTGATGGACACTGATAGGTGGCACTGGTGGGCACTGATGAGGTGGCACTGGTGGGCACTGATAGGTGGCAGTGATGGATGGCACTGATGGGCGGCACTGAAGGGCATTGATAGGTGACACTGAAGGGCATTGATAAGTGGCACTGATGGGTGGCACTGATAGGCACTGGTAGGCGACACTGATAGGCAGCACTGGTAGGTGGCACTGATGAGGCACTGTTGGGCATTGATAGGTGGCACTGATGGGCATTGATACCTGACACTGGTGGGCACTGGTAGGTGGCACTGATTGGCGGCACTGATATGCACTGGCTGATGGCACTGGTGGGCACTGGCAGGCGGCGATGGTGGGCACTGGCAGGCGGCACTGGTGGCTCTCCCTGTTTGGGACCGATGTCCCTTTGACAGAAGCCGGGGACGGCCTTTTTTTTTATCCTCACGCTATCAGCGTGAGGAAACAAAAAAGCAGATTACAGATCTTCTGTGTACATCACGTGATCAGATGTCATTGGCTGAAAGCTGATAACGTAGTAAGATGCCGGTGACTCGCGATCACAGGGTGTGCGGGCAGCTCATGCACGGGAGGATGTCTATTGATGCCCTCCTGGCAATTAAGGCAAGCGCTGTAGCCATCTTTCGGCTATTGCGTGGGCGGGAAGTGGCTAATGTAATTAGAATACATAGAACAGGTTTTTAACATAGAGGAACCCTTGAAATAATTTTCCAGTCTAAAGTCCTGTACACATGATCAGAAAATCGTACAAAAAAATATTGCTCTCAGAACGATCATACAATAATCTGATTGCTAGTACACAGCTTGCGAGAGCCAATCAGGACAGGTCGCACAAAATTATTTGATGGGAAAAGCACAAATATTTTTTTCATACGATACCAAATCGTACGATTTTCATCTACTCAGAACAGTTTTCATGCGAAAATACAATACAACATATTACATCACTTCCGAATTTTTATTCTATCGTACAAGAATTTTTGTAACTTTAGTAACTTATTCATTTTTAATATGGAGGCTAGTATGCAAAAAAAAAAAACGGACGATCATTCGTCTGATAATTTCATTGTATGTTCGGGCATAAGGAAACCTTTGACAATGATTACTATATCTACAGCTAATGGTACATTAGCATAATGGTTATTGGGAAGAATGCTCCTTTCATTTGTGGACAGTGGGAAGAATCCCCTCCTTACAGATACTTCATTTATTGTCAGTGATTACTTATCTGAGAGGCAGAAATTGCTCATTACTCAAGGAACCCCTAGCAACCTCTGAAGGAACCCTGGGGTTCCATTGAACCCTGGTTTAGAAAGGCCGATCTAGCACCTGTCAGCGTCAGCAAAGTTCATGAGTGATAACATGCTGATATTTAGAAGAAAACACTAAGTCAGCTTGAGGGAGCAGAGTGCAATTATGAGTTCTCTGCTCTTTTCACTCCTACCGACCCAGTGCTTGTTTATTAAATAAGAACATGCTGACATAATCGGGCTCAATAGGGCAAAAAGTAACTTACAAAGCACAAACACCCAGAGCAGCTAATCAAAACTCACCAATCACCTCCTGTAAGCTCAAATCTGATTATCTGCTATATAATTCTACACTTTGCACATGATCTTTTTTGCCCAGCTTTACTGAATATGCCTTTAAGAGCATAGCAGGATGCAATATGTTCACAGATGTCAGTAAGAAAACCTCTGTCTGTGTCTTACATGGAATGGTCCTAAAAAACAGATTGTTTTACCTAAATGGGGTTCACTTACAGCGGAGTTCCACCTAAAAGTGGAAGCTCCTCTTGTTCGCACCCCTCCACCCACCCGCTGCCACGTTTGGCACCTTTTGGGGGAGCAGATACTTGACAAAACCAAGTATCCGCACCCACTTCCGTGTAAGATTGCAGCATCGTTGTGCGGCGATCTACAAAACATTTAGCCCCTCCTCCTATACCCCCCTGCTGCCTTCTGGGAGACACACAAGTCCCAGAACACAGTGCGGGAGAGGAAGTTGCCCTGGGTGAAATGGTTTACTGTAGGGATGGGGGAGCCTTCCTTCTGTTGCAAGGCTGACAGAAGAAGTGACAGCAGCAGTGATTTTAGCAAGTGAGTAACTACTGGGTGGAGGATCCCCTAAGCTTGCACATCATGAACATGGGAGGGGAGCACAGTTTGGCATCTTTGCCCTGGGCGCTGGATGACCTTGTCCCAGCACTGCCTGTAAGCACAGGAAGCCAGCTTCTGTGCTTACAAGTGACAGCTGGGAGCTCAGGGCTAGTGCTGGGGGCAGCACCATGCTCTGGGCAAAAAAAAAAAAACACCTTGCTGACAGGAGTGACAATGCAGTCATTTCTGTCAGTGAGAAGCAGGAACAAAGGAGCCACTAGGGCTCCCAGAAACCCCCCCTTGTTTACATACGTGCCCCTTCTGCGCCCCCCCCCCCCCTGGCCCGGTCAGGAAGATACCCCAGCATTTACATCAACTCAAGACACCCCAATCTAATCACCATGGAATGTATAGAAGTTGGTTGTCCAAGAATCTATTCCAAGGTCATCCCAGGAATCGCAGGTATAGATATTGACATTGTTCAAGCTTGGACCAATGTAACTATGCATTAGCCATACCTATGGGATCCTTCTAGAAGCTGGAAATCACTGTAGTACACACCCCTACTCCAGCAATCTTCACTAGCTTCTGAGTCCGTGCTGACCAGTTGCCCTGTTGCATTATGAACACAGAAGGCCGCCTGCTCAGCATGGGCGCCTTTCTGAGATCACTTTGCATTTTTTCCAAAACAAATTGCTCTTTATTGAAGGTTACAGTACAAGCATAAGAAACGAATTACAGCCAATGACAAAGCATAAAGTGTATATCTCTACATTCGTACATTCAGTACAGCAGTGTGGTCAAAACAATTACAGAACCAATATATAGCCCCATACTCCGAAGGAATCAACACATCTCACATCCCTACAGGCTAGCCTCCCAAGGCTGCCATATTTTATCATATTTTCTAGGACAATTTCTACATATGTATGTCAATTTGTAGAGAGGCAGGGCCTCGTTAACAGATTTCCTCCAGGAGGCCACCGTGGGTGGAGATGGGGAGACCACTTAACCACTTGCCGACCGCCGATCGGAGATTGACGGCGGCAAAGTGGCTCTGTAAGGCAAACCGGCGTCATACGACGGCGGCCACCAGATCGCTCACTGTGTCCGGGGGGGGCCAGGGAGCGGGTGCGGCGGCTTCGATTGCCGCCGGCCAGCCGCGATGCCCCCCCCCCCGGAGTGAAGGAGCGGAGGTCCGTGTAAGTAAACACGGACCTCCGCTCTGTGTGAGGGGGAAGGGCTGTGATCACAGCCTTCCTTTACGTGAAGGCTGTGATAACTTCCCTTCCTCAGATAGGCAGTCCCCCATACAGTTAGAACACGCCCAGGGAACATAGTTAACCCTTAGCGCGCCCCCTGCAGGTTAACCCCTTCACTGCCAATGACATTTACACAGTAATCAGTGCATTTTTATAGCACTGATCGCTGTATAAATGCCAATGGTCCCAAAAAAGTGTCAAAACGTTCCGACATGTCCGCCCCAATATCGCAGTACCGCAAAAAATCGCAGATCGCCG
>BLSH010380339.1:1352780-1366080 GCA_018402905.1 Glandirana rugosa
GTCCACTTACCCTCCCCCTGTGCTGTGCCCTCCTGCCCCCTGTACTGTGTCCACTTAGCCTCCCCTTTACTGTACCCTCCTGCTCCCTGTACTGTCCACTTAGCCCCCCCCCCCTTTAATACAGTTAATATTTATTGCTTGAATACTTTTTCCCGTTATGGGCGTGAGTGGGGCCTCATGTCTAAGTTTTGCCTAAGGCCTCACAAAGCCTAGAGCTGCCTCTGGTAGAAGAGTCTTAGACCCCATACACACTATTAGATTTTCTGCAGATTTTTTCCTTCAGATTTACCAAAACCATATAATATGAGGTCAAACCTTAAGAGTTTCAATTTGTATGCAATCAGGCAGGCCCTTACACTACATGCTTTTGGTAAATATGAAGGAAAAAATCTGCAGAAAATCGAATAGTGTGTATGGGGTCTTCGACATTACACCAACAGAAATGAAAATCCTATTAGAGAGGATGGGTAGGGAAAGCAGCAGCCCTTGTGTCCCCCAATACCCACTGCAGAGGTTGTATATGACTTGGGTTCAAGTTCTGGGTGTTTCATTTAAAAAGCCAATCACATATACAGAACATTAGATTTCTGAGAACTTTCCTTACACAGACAGCATATAGAACTCCCCTGGTGCTGTCATCGGTAGAAGAAAAAAATCATGGCAGTGGCAGATTTGATAGAAAGATCATTTTATAAAGGATTCATTGCAAAATATCCTTAGTTGTGTTTTTAGTTTTCCTTTAAAGCCTCAGGTGAGTAAACATGACACAAATAAGGTGCCATGCTATGGCCCGATCCAATCATCACATAGTGGCGGGTTTACAAGCAAAATCAAGGAAGCTGAAATATGTCACTGTCAGAATCAAATATTACAATGGGGAGTTCTATTGGTCACATATTGTTATTGTTCTCTCAGTGTTTCTTATCATATTTCTTTCTTCTTTACAGCTCTTATGGGAAGACCAGGATACACGGAAATACCTGGTACGTGACATCAGACGGCACCCATTTTTCGAGTGGATGGACTGGTCTGAGATAGAGAAAGGAAAGCCACCCCCAGCATTTAAACCAAAACCAGTAAGTATATGAATAATGGAGAGGTCCATGTATATTGGGGAGGGGAGATTTTCAGCAGCATTTTGTACAGAATTCTCCCACATGGTCTGAGGACTTGTCTGAAGGAATTCTGTTTATTATTAGTAATAATTATTGTGTATGTGTCAGGTGCACAGCTTTGACCTGCTTTATTCTGGCAAATTACACCAGAAACACACTTCCTGTTATGAGGTGACAACACAGACTCACTGTATTTATGGAGAAGTGTTGTCATCCTAGCCTGATTAGAACTACAATCACCTTCCCCTCTCCTTATCTCTGTCACGCACCTGATGGTGGAGTCTGTCTTGTGCAGGAAGCAACCACTCTTACGACCCTGGTTCGGGAACCCCTGATAGAACAGACAGAGGGTTCCAGAGCACAGAGGGGCACGAGGGCTGGACAGGAACACTGATGGTGAGATGGGTCCGTCAGTGGCTCGTGCAACCGTAGAGTAGTGAGGCAGGCTGAGGTCGGCAACTGGCTGGCAAGCAGTACAGAAGGAGCAGGCTGAAGGGTCGTTAGGTGCAGGCAGGGTCGTTAACAAGTAGGCAGAAGAATCGTCGTGGGAAAGCTGGGGGTCGGTGCAGGCAGAAGTCAATCAAGGTCAAACAAGCCGGGTCACAGGAACAGATCAGGGTACAGGTTCAAAGGACAGGTAGCTCTCCGGAACACACTCCAACGCTGTAGAACGGACAGCACAGACTGCAGGGCTTCCCAGGCATAAATAGGCCATTTGGCGCAGTTTCCGGACGTGCGTGAACGCGCACAGGCGCGTGCACCGCCGCGGAAACAGCGGAAGACATCCAAGTCCTCTAACATTGCCCCCCCAAGGGGCGGCCTCCGGATGCCTTCCCGGGCACCAACTTCCAGGTGGTTTCTCCTAAAGGTTTGGATCAACTCCGCAGCATGGACATTAGACTCTGGCTCCCAATAATTTTCCTCGGGGCCATAGCCTCTCCACTTAACCAAATACTGGGTTACGTTACCCCTCTTCCGGCAGTCCAGGATGGCTTCGACCTCAAACTCCTCCTCTCCGTTTACAAGCACTGGTTCAGGTGGTCCCTTCTTCCGACCCAGGAAAGGATCTGGAGGGACTGGTTTAAGTAGGCATACGTAGAAAACCGGGTGCACACGTAAGGATGAAGGTAGGACCAGTTCATATGTCACCCTGTTTACTCTCCTCTTAACGGGAAAAGGCCCAACAAATCTGGGTCCCAACTTTCTTGCGGGACAGGCGAGTTTTAGGTTTCTGGTGGCTAACCAGACCAAGTCGCCCGGCTTGAGTTTCAGCTCTCTCCGTCTTTTCCTGACGAAGGCTTGTTTGGTGAGTTCCGTGGTCCTCGAAAGTGTGTCCCGCAGGAGTTGAGTATTCTCCCTGAAAAAATTCAGAGTTTCCTGTACCGCTGGCACTGTACTTTCAGCAGCCAAGCCAGGTAGAAAGGTCGGGTGGAACCCATAATTTGCCCAGAATGGGGACTGTTTGGTGGCCGAATGGATGGTATTATTGAAGGCAAATTCGGCCAAAGGTAATAGGGAGGCCCAGTCGTCCTGAGAGAATGAGGAGAAACACTGCAGATACTGTTCCAGTGTCTGATTCGTTCTCTCAGTTTGGCCATTTGTCTAAGGATGGTAGGCTGAGGACAGTGACAACTCAATTTCCAGTGCTGAACACAGGGATTTCCAGAATCTGGAGGTAAACTGAACCCCACGATCTGACACAATACTAAGGGGTATCCCGTGGAGTCTGACGATTTCCCGGATGAAAAATTCCGCTGTCTCGGCAGCCGTAGGTGTACCCTTCATGGGTAAGAAATGGGCCATCTTGGTCATGCGATCCACAACCACAAAGATGGTAGTAAAGCCCTTGGATGGAGGTAGTTCCACAATAAAGTCCATGGATATCTGGGTCCATGGACGCTCAGATACTGGGAGTGAGTTCAGAAGACCCCAAGCCTTGGCTTTGTCTGTTTTATTGCGTGCACAAGTAGCGCACGTGCTCACATATTTCCGGCAGTCCTCTTCTGCCAACGGCCACCAGAATGAACGTGAAAGCAGCTCCAAGGTTTTGCGAGTTCCAAAATGCCCCGCCAACTTGTGGTCGTGGCAAAGTTCCAAGACAGTGGGGCGTTGCTCTGCCGGAACGAAGATCTGCTGGCTGTGCCACCAAACGCCATCCTTCTCTGACAACCAGGGGTACCGTGAGCCGGTAGAGCTAGCAAGGGACCATCTGATCTGTGCCAGTAGGTCCTCCTGGGACAATAAGAAGTTCCATGATGGAAGGATGGTGTCTGGGGCAGCACAGTTGCCGGGATCATTGAACATCCTCGAAAGGGCATCAGGTTTGACATTCTTCGACCCTGGCCTGTCTGTTAAATGAAAAAGAAACCTTGAAAAGAAAAGT
Source organism: Glandirana rugosa (assembly GCA_018402905.1). NCBI lineage: Eukaryota > Metazoa > Chordata > Amphibia > Anura > Ranidae > Glandirana > Glandirana rugosa. The sequence continues at coordinate 1,356,279 of BLSH010380339.1, forward strand.
GCCCAGCGAGCTTGACGGGGTTTCAGCCTCTTTGCCGTTCTCAGACACTCGAGGGTTTTATGATCCGAATAAATCAAGATAGGGTGTGTGGCCCCCTCGAGCAAGTATCGCCATTCCTCGAGTGCTGCCTTGATGGCCAAAAGCTCTCTATCCCCTACGTCGTAGTTCCTCTCCGGAGGTGATAGTTTCCGAGAGAAGAACGCAACGGGATGGAGCAGAGCCTTGGGAAAGAACTGCCCCCACGGCAATCTCAGAAGCATCCACCTCCAGGACGTAGGGCAAGGCTGATTCAGGGTGCTTTAAAATAGGTGCTGCTGTGAACAGGCCTTTAAGAGTCTGGAAAGCTGTTTCTGCCTCCGTGGTCCACTGAAAGCAAGTGTTCTGTTTTGTGTGCTGCATGATGGGCGCAATAATGGCCAAGAACCCCTTTATAAATTTCCTATAGAAATTCACGAAGCACACGAAACCTTGGACCCCTTTCTTGTCTGAAGGTGCCGGCCAGTCAAGGACAGTGGAGACCTTCTGGGGGTCCATTGTAATACCGGTCACAGAGAGAATTAGTCCCAAGAAGTGGATACTGGTTTGTTCGAAAGCGCACTTCTCCGCTTTAGCATAGAGCCCATGCTGATGGAGATGGCTCAAGACCTTGATGACATGCTCTCTGTGTTCCTCGAGGGAGGAAGAGAAGATCAGGATGTCGTCTAAGTATATGATCACAAACAGATCCAAGAAGTCCTGAAAGGCATCATTCACAAAGTGTTGAAACGTAGCGGGGGCATTGCACAGACCAAAGGGCATAACCAGATACTCGTAATGCCCGAAACGAGTACGAAAGGTGGCCTTCCACTCATCGCCTTCTCAAATGCGGACCAGGTTGTAGGCACCCCATAAATCAAGTTTAGAATAGATGATGGCAGATCCCAGTCTTTGGAATAATTTAGGAACCAAGGGTAAGGGATAGCGGTTCTTGACCGTTATCCGGTTTAATTCCCGGTAGTCTATACAGGGACGTAGAGAATGATCCTTTTTCGCTACGAAAAATATGCCCGCCCCTGCAGGTGACGTGAAAGGTCGGATAAATCTTTTTCCTAGGTTGTCGTCGAGATAGAGCTTGAGGGCCTCTAGCTCAGATAGAAGATAAATCCTTCCAAATGGCACTTCAGCTCCTGGTAGCAACTTGATTGGACAGTCGTAAGGGCGTTGAGGTGGGTGTTTCTCAGCCCCCTTTTTACTGAACACGTCCAGGTATCCATGGTAGGCGGATGGAACAGCTAGACGGGTTTCAGGGTCAGAGTCCATATCCAGACAACCCAATGTGGGCGTAACTTCCTGGACCCGTGTTAGGCAATGCTGCCCGCAGTATGGGGATCGGAACTGGATTGTTCCGGCGGTCCAATCTATATCAGGACTATGTGCCTGGAGCCAGGGCAGGCCCAGGATGATGGGGAACAGGGGTGATGCTATCGCATCCAATAAAAGGAGTTCCTGGTGGCCGTCAGCGGTGGTGGCAGGTAGTGGGACGGTCTCCTAAGTCACCACAACCGACTTAATGGGGGATCCTTAATTACCCCCAATCAGGGTCCACCTGATCCATGGGATGTGTCCTCTAGTCTCCCATAAAAAAAGGCGTTGGCTTCCATGGTTTAAGAGATAGGAGCATTCACTCTAAGGTTAGTGTAGGAACCCATTGGTAAAACGGGGTACTTAAGCACTTCATGGCCATTCAGTGTGACCAAACCCCCGTATTTTTGCATTTTTTGCTATATACGTTTAGATGCTTTTAAACAGCCTGGCAGGAGTATGTATCCTAATATATTATGGATCTTCGGCCGGAGGGGAATTTGTTGGGAAGCTGAGAAGTTCTCATCTATAAAGCAGCTACACGCTCCAGAATCAATTATAGCTGCCACTTGAATAATCTTTCCTGGAAGCTGCAGGAAGAGAGAAAGCACAAGGTGAGAGACAGGGTGATGAAAACTAGACACATCACTGAAGGAGGCTGGTAAACACTTGCTGCGCTTAGCGGGGCAGGATCTCACCATGTGGCCGGGTTCTCTGCAGTACAAACACAGGTTTAGTGCGAACCTCTGCTGTCTCTCTTCAGGGGTAAGAGACGGACATAGGAGCCCTATTTGCATGGGCTCGGGGGTATCCGGTGGAGAGGAGGAGGAGGTTTCTGAGGCAAAGTGAGTTGGCCTTGGGTAGGCAGGGAGTCGCCGGTCAATCTGGATTGCCAGATTGATGAGGGCATCCAGTGTAGAAGGTACCCCCACGCAGGCCAGCTCATCCTTGAGGGGATCAGAAAGTCCAAGGCGGAACTGGTAACATAACGCGGTGTCACTCCATGCCGTATCAGCACCCCAGCGCCTAAACTCCGCTACGTAATCCTCTGCGGAGCGGTGGCCTTGCTGAAGGGCGTGCAGTGCGGCCTCCTCTGTGGCCACCTGATGAGGGTCGTCATACAACCGGGCCATGGCTTGAAAAAACAGAGCCACAGTAGAAACCTCAGGGGCTCTCTGCTCCCACAGGCGGTGGTCCCATGCCTGGGGCTCTTCCTGCAGTAAGGAAATAACCAACCCCACCTTAGTAGCTTCTAAAGAAAAAGTGCGGGGCTGGAGGCCAAAATAGAGCTCACAGGAGTTGCGGAAGGCCTGGAACTTGCGGCGGTCCCCAGAAAACTTGTTCAGCAGGGGGACCTTGGACTCCGAAGGCAGGGCCACAATAGTGCGGCCAGCGGCCTGGGCACCTCCAGAAGCCGTGGGTGCTGAGAGCTCCAAAACCCGTTCTTCCAACCGGGTGTGGCCATCTTAAAGGCTCTTAACTGCCTGTGTCAGGCTGGCTAGATGAACACACAGTTCGTCCATAGCAGAGGGTGCTCCCTGCACAGACTCAGACATGGCTATCCGTTGCTGTCACGCACCTGATGGTGGAGTCTGTCTTGTGCAGGAAGCAACCACTCTTACTACCCTGGTTCGGGAACCCCTGATAGAACAGACAGAGGGTTCCAGAGCACAGAGGGGCACGAGGGCTGGACAGGAACAGTGATGGTGAGATGGGTCCATCACTGGCTCGTGCAACCGTAGAGTAGTGAGGCAGGCTGAGGTCAGCAACTGGCTGGCAAGCGGTACAGAAGGAGCAGGCTGAAGGGTCGTTAGTTGCAGGCAGGGTCGTTAACAAGCAGGCAGCCAGGTACAAGGGGTCAGGTAGAAGAATCTTCGTGGGCAAGCTGGGGGTCGGTGCAGGCGGAAGTCAATCAAGGTCAAACAAGCCGGGTCACAGGAACAGATCAGAATACAGGTTCAAAGGGCAGGTAGCTCTCCGGAACACACTCCAACGCTGTAGAACGGACAGCACAGGCTAAGAAAGCAAATAACAATGGGATCTCAGCTCAGGCCACATGAACTTACAAAGTCACTGGATTTCTGACAAGATTAATAAGTATTTTGCTGTACCTGCACAAAATGTACTCAGCCTGAAAGAACCAAAACAAATTCAGCCTCCACATGTAAGGACCTTGCTGGAATAGATGACCTTTTTGTTCTTGGGTTAGATATACGCAAAGGGTGTGTGAATGCAGTGCTTCTTCTGACCACTAGGGGGAGCTGGGGTTAAAGGATCCCTCTTGGGGTAAATGTTTTTTTCACCATTTTCTGTATAAATCAGAAACACTGATGAATGTCTTTTTCTCTTTCCAGACTCTTGTGGAACCGAATATTTTAGTATGAAGGTAGAGGAATTTATGGCCCATGAAACTAAGGGATTCCAAGTGTAAACTCAGAGGATATGGAGTATTCCGAAGATTCTTCCATGATAAGCAAAGGAGTTCATGTAAATGTGGAGGAACTGGAGCATTACAAAGCCAATTCCATTTAAAGAAAATCCATGTAACTAGAGAGCAACTGGAGGGTTACAAAGCCAATTCCATCTAGAGAAAATCAGTTGTAAACAGAGAGCAAGATAAGATGTGATAGATAAGATAAGATGTGATATACAAAATAAGGTGTGATATATAAGATAAGGTGTGATATATATAAAAGAAAATGTAAAAGAAGAAATTAAACAGTGCTCCCACATTGAATAATGTGCAGTGCAAACATGATGTTGCAAAAATTACAAGAAGGTATAATGAATTAATTGACCACTGGTTGGTCACTCTAATTGAGTGCCACTGCCAAACACAGTTCAAATGTGCAATGAGTCCATACAGCTGACCACAATTGATAACAAAAAATAACCATTCAGGGTCACATTAGTGACATGAATGTGCAAACATGTGCATAGAAAAAGTTCATAAAGTGCTAAATCCAAAACGTAAATTAAAAGGTGAAATCAGTTCATGGTGCAAACATCCATAGAGCTCTGGGGTGACATCAGAACCTCCACTGACACCAGCCAAAATCCCTACTTACCAGAAGTAGAGATCAAAAGTGCTTTCAAGGACAAATCCTCAGATGGATGTGTTGCTTGGAACCTTTAGGTAGAAACAACAACTCTCCAACAGATACCAGGTCACCATGGAAGAAAGAGAGGGGCTCAAAAAAGTGAAGAACGTCTTTGCTTTATTGTGTTTAAAATCCAAACAAACTTGATGGAAACAAACAGGAAACAGGGGAGGTTGGAAAACACTCCTCCTGCGTTCCACAGAGCGGAAATGACGTGTTGTATTCACCCACCCTTCGCGGCGTGCTGACGTCATCAGGGGTCAGGTGTGATATATAAGATAAGGTGTGATAAGATAAGGTACGATATATAAGATAAGGTGTGATAGGATAAGGTGTGATAAATAAGATAAGGTGTGATAGGATAAGGTGTGATAAATAAGATAAGGTATGATATATATAAAAGAAAATGTAAAAGAAAAAATTAAACCGTGCTCCCACATTGAATAATGTGCAGTGCAAACATGATGTTGCAAAAATTACAAGAAGGTATAATGAATGAATTGACCACTGGTTGGTCACTCTAATGGAGTGCCACTGCCAAACACAGTTCAAATGTGCAATGAGTCCATACAGCTGACCACAATTGATAACAATAAATAGCCATTCAGGGTCACATTAGTGACATGAATGTGCAAACATGTGCATAGAAAAAGTTCATAAAGTGCTAAATCCAAAACGTAAATTAAAAGGTGAAATCAGTTCATGGTGCAAACATCCATAGAGCTCTGGGGTGACATTAGAACCTCTACTGACACCAGCCAAAATCCCTACTTACCAGAAGTAGAGATCAAAAGTGCTTCCAGGGACAAATCCTCAGATGGATGTGTTGCTTGGAACCTTTAGGTAGAAACAACAACTCTCCAACAGATACCAGGTCACCATGGAAGAAAGAGAGGGGCTCAAAATAGTGAAGAACGTATTTGCTTTATTGTGTTTAAAATCCAAACAAACTTGATGGAAACAAACAGGAAGCAGGGGAGGTTGGAAAACACTCCTCCTGCATTCCACAGAGCGGAAATGACGTGTTGTATTCACCCACCCGTCGCGGCGTTTCATCAGCGGCGTGCTGACGTCATCAGTGGTCAGGTGTGATATAGAAGGATAAGGTGTGATAAGATAAGGTGCGATATATAGGATAAGGTGTGATAGGATAAGGTGTGATTAATAAGATAAGGTGTGATAGGATAAGGTGTGATATAATAAGGTGTGATAGGATAAGGTGTGATATATAAGATAAGGTGTGATATAATAAGGTGTGATATATAAGATAAGGTGTGATATATAAGATAAGGTGTGATAGGATAAGGTGTCATATATCAGATAAGGTGTGATATATTAGATAAGGTGTGATATATAGGATAAGGTGTGATAGATAAGATAAGGTGTGATTACGGAAAATTGTTATCAAATACTTACCGTAATTTTCCTTTCCTGGCCTATCCTCATGTCAGCACACAATGGGTTAACGCCTCCGCAGGAGCTCACATGACCACCTGTAACTAGCTGAATAAAAGACAGCCCCACCCCCACGAAGGTGTTTGATAACTTAGCCTGAGACAGGCCACTAGGGAGGGTGTCCTGTACTGACGTGAGGATAGGCCCTGGAAAGGAAAATTACGTTAAGTATTTGATAACAAGTTTCCACATTCCTGGCCATACCTCACGTCAGCACACAATGGGATATAACTAGCTGAATAAATGGGCGGGAGAGAACACATGAAAAGAAACATTGACAATCAAAGAAAAGCTGCCTAAGACAAGAAATATTTATAGGTCTCATCCCAAACCTTGCAGAACTTGCTGACTGCATGGCTGTAAAGTCGTGTAAAAGGCTAGCTGTCTCACATATCTTCCACTGAAATCCTGGCATAACTGCCCCAAAGCTGCCACCCCTCGGGTCGAAGGAGCTTGCACCTCTTCCTGGGCAGAAAGGCCTACTTCCTGAATGCCAATCTAAACATCCTGGTAAACCAACAGAAGATGACTCAAGAACCTGACGGTAACATGAAAAGATTGTCCATTTTCCTCACGTCTTTTGACCTTTGCATGTACACTGGTCGCCACTCGTCTAAGGACTTGAAGTCCTCCTGCTGTGTACTCAGTGACTCCTTGTGAATGAAAATTGCAAACCACTTTAGAATTGAGCTTTAGAGATGAACATAGTATCACCTTTTCTGGTAAAAAGACACAAAAAGGATCTTTGCAGGAAAGTGCTGCAATCTCCAACCTCCTTCTGTCTAAAGCCCAATAATGGAAGCTGTGTGTTCAGTGGAATCTTTATAAGAACTACTGATGGAATGCACCATAGAGCCAATACTAGTTGAGATACGTATTACTGTAAAATAATTTCCCTAACTGATCCGTTAGTGGATCCTGCCTTTCCAGTAAGTAAACTGCGGTTAACTGTAAGCGGCTCTCTACCCAGTGAAAAGTTTATGTTACGAAAAGTAACAGGAAAAGACAGACACTTGGTGCCCCCTTGGTGGGCAATGTAAGCTACTGTTGTCTTGGAGTCAAACATCAACTTCACTCGGGCCTCTTGGAGAAAAGATCCTGAAAGGTTTGCAAGGCTAGAAAAACAAAACAGACTTAATTTAAGTCAATCACTAAGCTTCAATGCTCTTGCACAGGTCTCCTCAGACTGGAAGCAGACTGGGATCCGATGTCAGAATCATTCCATCTCCTGGGCTGAGAGACATGCCACAAAAGAGGCACACCAGTGTCCAAAACTCCCATTCTTGCCAATTTGCGCAGACACAAAGATCTCCTGATCCATAGGAAACCCATCCCATTGGAAGAGAGGAAGACAGCGGCGCCTCTAAGTGCAATAAAATCAGATTTATTGGGCACAACACATATTAATAATATGCACTCACAAGGATAGGGGAGATTCGTGCATCAGAGAGAAGGAGTCATCCGCTGTTCCCCAGAGTACGGACCGATCAAAGCCGCTACTGAGGCTGGGAGTGAACACGCTGGTGGTATCCAACGCAGCTACAAGCCGAAGCCGTCAGTGTAGAGGCACGCTGACACAGGAGAACGAACGTCGCATCCGGGAAGCTGGGCGGGAGGTGCGCGCGTTTGGATCAACCATGATCCTTCTTCAGGCTCAAGTGGGGCCATCTTGGATGTGGGCGACTTAAATACACCCCCAACAAATGTGTATGGGCAACAATCAAATAACATAACACCAATTGGGAAACAACATATGGACACAGTGGTAAGTATTAAAAACATCACATTGGGAAAATTACCTTATAAAACTTATAAAATGACTAAATTTTTAATAGAAAAAAAAAAAGAAAACACATCACAAGGAAAAATTCATAAAAAAATCATAAAAAATGACTACATAAAAAGTTCATAAAAGCTTCATGGAAAAGGATGGGGTGGAACTATAGAAGTAACACCTTTGCCAAAGCCACCATCCATCTTAGAGAAGAGTATTAATTTTGATTTCAAAGAAGAGTGTTAATTTCAATATCTTCATTCAAGCCCCCGGGTGAGAGGGTGTCCAAGGTGAAAATCCAGAAATGTTCCCTTTCGCAGAGCCATTTAAAATGTTCGGCTGTAGGGAAAGTATTGGGGATAGATCCTATGACCCAGACACGTAAATATTGAGCACTATGATCATGATGCTCTAGAAAGTGTCTGGGGACACTATATAAATCAGAGCCCTTTTCTACAAAGTTCCGGTGCTCACCAAACCTCTTCCTCAGAGTACGTATAGTGCGGCCCACATAAAGTAGACAACATGGGCAGGAGAGGCAATACACTACGTACTCTGAGGAACAATTTAAAAAATCAAGAATGATATACTGCTTCCCTTTGGTAACAAATTATTTTTGGCCGTGGGTGACATGGGCACATGTAAGACACAGTGGCTTCTTGCACCTGTACATACCTTTGTTATTGAAGAACCTCAAGGGGGCACTAATGGGTTTGGATGAAGACCTCACACGACTAGGGGCTATCAAGGCTTTGAGGTTCTTGGCCCGTCTATAAGATACCTTGGGCCTATCAGGTAAGACTTCTTTAAGTAGAGGGTCACCAGTGAGGATGGGCCAATGTTTTTTAAGTATATGTTCCATCAACCTGAACTTGCTGTAGAACTGTGTGGTGAAGCGTAGTGATGGTGGACCATTGTCCAGTTTAGGGCTCTTACTCATAATAGCTCCAGATGGAAGATAGTGGTTGAAGGCTTCATCCAATAGAGATTCTGGGTAACCTTTGTCCAGAATCTTCGGCAGCATCAGTTTCCCGTGAACGCGATAATCTTGTTCACGTGCACAGTTGTGCCTGAGACGGCAGAACTGGCTCTTGGGAATATTTCTGACCCACCATGGATGGTGGCAACTCCTAAAATGCAGATAGGAGTTGCCCGCTGTAGGCTTGGTGTAATTTTGGGCACAGATGTTATTCTCATGATGATAAAGTTCCAAATCAAGAAATGCTAACTTATGTTGATCCGTAACATGAGTGAAGCCAAGGCCCATAGAGTTGTTATTACAGTGTTCAACAAAGGGTAAAATAGCACTATCTGGACCATCCCAGATGATAACCAAATCATCTATATATCGCGGATAGCTAATATTGTACCTATCCACAAGAAGGGCAGCAAGGTAGAAGCTGGCAATTACAGGCCAGTGAGTTTAACATCAATTGTAGTCAAGGTAATGGAATCACTTCTCAAAAGAAAGATCATTGATCACCTAAAAATACACAGCTTGCTGGACCCAAAGCAACATGGCTTTACTGAGGGCAGATCGTGCCAGACAAACCTGATTGAATTCTTTGACTATATTACCAGTGTTTTGGACCAGGGTGGTGCTGTGGACATAGCATATCTTGATTTCAGCAAGGCATTTGATACAGTTCCACATAACGATCTGATACAAAAGTTGTACAAGCTGGGACTTAACCCTTGGGTGGTTCAGTGGATATGCAGTTGGCTAAAGGATAGATCCCAGAGTGTGGTTGTAAATGGGGTTCACTCAGAACAGAGACCAGTCACTAGTGGGGTACCACAAGGCTCTGTACTGGGTCCTGTTCTATTCAACCTATATGTAAGTGATATAACTAAAGGTTTGCTGGGCAATGTATGTCTCTTTGCTGATGATACAAAGGTGTGTAGTAGGGTTGATATCCCTGGAGGGGTCTGTAACATGGAACATGATTTGGCATTGCTGGAAGATTGGTCAAAGCAGTGGAGACTGCAGTTCAATATTTCTAAATGTAAAATAATGCATCTAGGGAAAAATAATCCGCTTAGAGAGTACAGCATTGGGGGCACAGTGTTAGCCACCACTACAGAAGAAAAAGATTTGGGGGTGCTTATTTCAGATGATTGCAAAATGAGC